>CAUYPK010006807.1:0-56783 GCA_963574355.1 Loris lydekkerianus | reverse complement strand
TCTTAGGTTATAACTGGGTTATAGCTTTCATGTGAAAACCATAAATTAGTTTCATAGTAGGGCTGAGTACATTGGATACTTTTTCTTCCATTCTAGAGATACTTTACTAAGAAGAATATGTTCCAGCTCCATCCATGTAAACATGAAAGAGGTAAAGTCTCCATCCTTCTTTAAAGCTGCATAATACTCCTTCTAATTTAGACTTTTGAGGTTATCGACAAATAAAGTTATACAGTAGATGTTTATTATACAAAATTAAGCCTTAATTTCATTTTTGAATTGCATCTCCAAAGGGGTGTGTGTGTGTATGTATATATATATATATATACACACATATGTAATTAATTAATTAATTTATTTATTTATTTATTTTTGCAGTTTTTGGCTGGGGCTGGGCTTGAATCCGCCACCTCTGGCATATGGGGCTGGCACCCTACCCCTTTGAGCCACAGGCACCGCCCTGTATATATTTTTTCAAAATCTATTTTGTGACTAGCACAATTACTTTGCATTGTAATTTTTTAGTGCTAATGTTGTTCTTCATTTAATATGTTAAATGAACATAATAAACTACATCAGAATTTTTATAAATCTGTTTTCATTTTTTAATGCACAAAAAAATTCCCCCCCCCCAAAAAAAAACTCCATCAGGAATTGACTGAGATCTCTCCCATTGTCTAAGAGACCCTAAGTTCAGTGGCTCTCTCATTTGCATTCTGTTATGGTTTCTTGAGTTCATTGGTCAGAAGAGGAGTTAATGAGGTTCTGGTAATTGTTATGACTTGGGACCCACAGTTGTGTTGTGGCCCACATTCTGGACAAGGTAGGGTTCAGGAGCACCCTCTAGGAGCTCAAAGGTTGATCTACAAAATCCATTTTCTCTGTTCTGGTCAACTCTTGTTCCCCATCCCCTACCCCACAGAGAATTCCCTTTCCTACCTCTGAGAAATTGCCCACACCATCTTCCCATCTATAGAGCCTCTTTCCACCAGTCCTGTAATTCCACAGCTCATTTTCCTTAGCTGCCAAAACACAGTAGAGTCAGAGAATTTTGTACATTTGATACCTTTTTTTGTATCACTATTTGCTTTATATTTACGGTTTTGATTTCCCATAACATTCCAAGTGTTTCTTAAGACAGGGGTCATCCCTTCATTCATTAAATAAGCACACCCCCTAAATCATTCATCTCCTTTGTCAAATGGAAAAAAAGACCCTGAAAAAATAAGCATATATATGGATCTATGATTATAAATTCTGACAAACAAAAAGGAAAGGAACCCAATATTATCAACAAACAATTCTCACTAAAGATGTGACCAAAAAGGAAATGAATAGAAAAAGATAAAGTATAATAAATCAAGGGGAGGGGAGAGAGCATTTATAGAAGGTCTTGGAGGTCAATGTCATGAGACTAAGATTTTACTCTGAAGACAAAGAAGAATGAATGGATTTAAGCAAAAAAGTGACATGATATTTTATATATTCTGTCTCATATGTCTATGAAGTAACCAGCCCAACTTTGGACACACAGGAAAGTTGACCATCCTGTCCTCATGAAAGCAAAAACAAGAAGGCATGGTAACTGCACTGGGTTGTCCCTAAGCACCTTCAGGAGGCGGTGCTCGGTCACAGCCCTCTAGTGTTAGAAGGGAAGAGGCTGTGAATGGCTACAATGTGCTGTTTAGCGTTTCTTTTCCTTTCTCGCCAAAAATCTGGTCAACTCACAGAGATAAGAAACAGTTAATACATTTAAAGTTCAGTCACTATTTCTAAATACATTTTATTTTGAAGAGAATTTTTTTTTTACCAGAGTGATTTTGAACATGTTTGGGCCTTTTAATGAGTCAAAGCAACATATATCTCTTTCAGTTAAGAATAAAACCAAACATATCAGAAGAGTATTATCCCCTCCACATGTTTTGAAAAAGAAGCAGTTTGGTTAAAATTATGTGACTTGGTTCATCCTCATCTCGAAGGCTTTCTCTTCATCCATTTGCACAGACAGATCAACTATGACTTATTTCCTTCATTCCATCAACAAATAGAGACTGAAGCCCTGTCTGATGCCTAAGGATTGATGTTGGACTAAAATCCTAGAAGTGGATAGTATCATCAAAATGTATTCCTCTGTTTATTTTTGCCTGATGTACCTAGCCTATTTATGGACCCTGCATTTAATTTTCATTGTTACTGTCTTTGAATATAAAACTGAATGTGAAATTTAATTTCCATTGCCCCTCCAGCTGGTGTTCTGCTCACAAGGGGGAAGAATCTATCATTTTCTAAATGAGCTTTCCATTCATGACAGATCCATTTGAATGTGGATGTTTTTCATTCCCCTTTATATCTTGCCAATCTTTGGGGTACAACAGACCTGGTATTTGTGTTCCTGGTACCAGAATTGTTATACAAATAATTTAATATTTTGATAACACTTTACTTCAGTGGTGAAATGCAGTTGCTGTTTACTAGCATCTTTGATGCAATATAAACTCTTACTTTTTAAAAGGATATTTCCTTGTGAATACCAATGCAACTTTCAAAATGAAAATCCAGTTTCTGTTATCTTTATGAAATCTGTAGGTCCTAGACTTAAAGGTTTGTATTATTAGTATTATTTTGATTTTGCTTAAAGGATTTTTTAAATGTGGAAGCTACCCAGACCTTAAGCATAAATGACAAATACATCCTTTAAGTATCTTCTTTCACTAGCCCAAAGCCAAAGTATTTGGTCATTTGCAGAATTCATAAGTCTGTTTGATAAAATTATCTCATCATTTTTTATGATATGGTAATCCCTATGCATTTTATTTTGTATTGAATAATTTCAACAGTCCCCAAATACTACTGATTAACATATAATAATTAATTATAAAATTTGGGGTAAGAATGTGGGTTTTTGAAGTCACAGTGGATTTTGGTTAGGGTTAGGACTAGGGTTGTGTTTAGATTTAAGCTTAGGGTTTGGGTTTGGGCTAGGGTTGTGTTTAGATTTAAGCTTAGGGTTTCAGTTTGGGCTGACGTTAGGGTTAGGATTAAGTGTAGGTGTAAAGGTGGGGTTCAAATCTTGGCTTTTTAAAAATCTTATAGTCATACATCTTGTCACTAGGAGAATGATATTTAACTGTGCCCAAGTGTCCTCATTTATAAAAAAAAAAGTGATAGTGCTTAAATTACCTAATTGTTTCAAAAATCAGATGCTTAATATACATAAAGTACTCAAAAGAGTGCCTGGCAAAATGAAAGAACTCAATAGCATTCTTTTTACCTCTGTCAAATTGGAACCTGACCACAACTCTATGTCCTATTAATATTTCTTGAAGATAAATGCTAATTTTTAATTTAAAATTATTGTGGATACATACTAGTTATTTATCTTTATAGGATATACAAGCTTGATAAAGACTGAGAAAAACAGTAACCAATTTTTTATGCCCCCCCATCCCCCTGTCTCTTTGACTTCAGTCAACCCCTTTGAGTATTTAGTCTAAGGCACCATCGTTCTGTCCCTGCTGTTTCCCAAGGCTTTGACTTCAGCTCCAAGTCCCAGAGGCACCCAGTTTACGGGCTCAGAGTCACTTAGGTATTATGAGATCCCATTCACAAGCAGGAGATTACAATTTAGAACCCATAAAGTGTCATTTTAAAGCCCCTCAACAGCTTAGAAATCAAAGTTTCCTTTGAGCTCTCTTAATCTGAAGTACGACAGGTTTTGAACTAAAATCCGTCTTCAAATTCTAGTCATTTCTTTCATCAGAAACAACCAGCCAGGTTGATATATCTCGTGGGACAGAGATGAGAAAATCTACCGTAGGCTGCTCCAGCCCCCAAGATCCTGATAACCGCCTCCAGAGGTGGGGTCCCAGGGTCAACATCCTTACACTGCCATCATTTCAAGTAAGCCTATGAGCCCGGAGAAATTTAAAACTAAGCACCCACACATGGGAGAAATGAATAAATGTCACAGGAATGTTCTCGTCAAAAGTTTCCTGGCTGGAGACTCCCTGTCCTGAGGGTGCCCCCTGGGTCCTGCAGCCGTTATTTGAGTTGACCTCTTCTGTTTGGACTGACTTATGTTTTTTATTTACATCTGTGATTCTGAGGCTGTAGGACAGATCTGCTGGAATATACTGCCACTTCTGAAGGGGGAGATAAAGGTGTCTGTCAAGATAGGAAAAGAGGGAGAAAATAACCTTTGTTCCCCTCACAATTTGTCTAATAAACTGGCATAAAGTGGTCAGTCTGTACACTCTGAAGCTGCCCCTGGTGTTGTTTAATTTTAAGCAGTTATAACACACCAGGAAAGAAATTGCACCCAGAAGTGCAATCTTTCTTAGAAACAACATATTATCTTCAAGAGGGGAATTCCTTTTTGAATTTTGATACGCCCGTGACCTCAGGACAAGGTAACTACTTATCCTAAGGGAAAGTGTCCATCTGGGAGCTTCTCCGGAGCCCACGGTCATTTTCACACATTCTACCAGAAATCAGGGAGGAAGATACTTACCTTTAGAAAGAGTAGAGTCTCATTTAGGCCAGTGGAGTGCTATTTTGATTAATAGAGCAGTGAGCTTTTTCCTAAAGAATGTGGCAACAATTTTTGAAGAATTCATTCACCTTCTGAAGGTGAAGGAATTGTACTTTGGTGCAGCTGAAGCACTCGAAATAGCTCTTGATGTAGATAAGAATTATCAGCTTTATTTTTCAAATGGAGAAAATAAGGCACCCATCTTAAATGGTTGTGTGTAAATGCTGGGGGCTGTATTTGTGTCTCATCCACTGTGCACCTGTGAGACTGAAAGCAAGGGTAATGACAAGCAGCCTGACTAAGGGCCAGGCAGTATATTGTCCTTAGTGTTTTATAGTTTCATCTTTGCAGAAACTCTAGGAGGTTTGTGTTATTTTTGTTTTGTTTGTTTGTTTGTTTGTTTTTTGCAGTTTTTGGCCGGGACTGGGTTTGAACCCACCACCTCCGGCATATGGGACCGGTGCCCTACTCCTTTGAGCCACAGGTGCTGCCCCCTATTTTCACATTTTTTAAAAAGCTTATATATATGTATACACATACATATATAAAATTATATATATAATATATGTAACCTTATAAATCCGTGTGTGTGTGTGCACACATGTGTGTGGTACAGAGTGATTCAGTGCAACAGAGCTAAGGTTTCAACTGAGGCCACCTCCCTGTGAAGTCTGTGTTTCTAATGCCACTGCAGTGCCCCTGAGTAAGAGATGCAGAGCTGAAAGGACTGGTCTTCAGGACATGAGTAGGAAGGAGTGGAAAGGGAACAGAAAAACATTAGCAGAAAGCCAATTGAGTGACGATAGGGGAGAAAAATGATGATTTCAGCCAAGAAAAAAGGACCCCTGGGGATCACATGACACAGCAGGTTAGACAGGAGAGAACGTCTGGACACAGGCCTGGTTTCCAAAGGTTAAACACCTGGTCACCTTTTCCATGCTATAGACACCAAGGAATTTAAGACACAGATCCAAAAAGCTATCAGTAGCACAAAAACTAACCAACAGCCATGGTATGATGTCCCAGCCTCAGTTATGTCCCAGGTAAGGAAGAGGCAGCCACAGCGCCTACCCAGAGTGGCACAATGAGGAGAGCGAGGAATGCATGCAGAGTGCGCACAGTAAGTCTTCACGTGTTCACAGCACTAACCATTCACACTATCCGTCACTGCTGGCTCCTTACAGCACTTTAAAGGGAGCAACACATTCAGCATTGCCAGCTGAATTTCAGTTCTCAGTAAAAATTTTCTTAAGAGTAATGTTTACTTCACTAGCACATGATTCTACTTCTGTGGCGGCACAGACCTGTTTTCTCTTGCACATAATTGTTACCTGTTTGTTTCAACCGTTCTTCCTTTTGGTCACAGAGAATAAAATGCTTACATTCAATCATGAATTAGAACACATGTCCATCCAAACAAAGGCCTCAAGACATTGGAAATTTGAGAATCTCATGTAGAATATTTTAAGCTGAAGCTTTCTTATTAAAAAATGACACATATGAGATGAACAAAAGTGAGATAATTGTCCATGATCCCATAAACTGCCCAGTGATTGTTATCCCAGGTTTAATCTTGTATTATAGCTCGGTTGTGGAACATTTCTACGTCAGTCATGTCCAAGTGACAAGTGTCTATTAATTGACCCGTTTCAGTGATCTAAAATTAGAAGCAGATCAATGAAGAGCATTGCTCAAGAGATTCAGAGAGAGATAATTAAGGCAACTTTTTAGGGATCACTTTTCTTATGGCAGTGAACATGTATCTGGCAAATTAAAATCTCCTCCATAGTGGGTTGTCAACACAAAGGGAGCCTTGGAAACTACATGCTCTCTGCTAGCCCCATTAAGCAGGGTATATCTAATAAATGATCAATAATAATACAACATAAATAATTATCATTTTCACTAGGATAATTTTCAGATATTGTCAGAAAACCTGTAGAGTTTTGGAACTAAGAAGGCAGGTAGCAAGCATCTAGTTCAATTTGATCATTTCACAGATGAGAAAACAGATGTCTAGAAAGGCCTAGTGCCCCAAATGTCTAGAAAGGCCTAGTGCCCCACAAGGCTAGACTTGGCATTCTGTGCTTAAGGAAAAGGACTCAAGACAGTAGATACCTAAGCAAGAGCTCATTGGGTGACAGGTGGCTAGTTTGTGTAATTTAAAATATCATCATTCAAAAATGTTGTTTTGCAGTGGAAAAGGTGATAAAGAAGACAAATACTCCGTAACAACTGGACCCTGGGGCACTGTGAGTCCTTCTGCATGTGGGAAAAGGAAAGGGAAATCTGGGCTCCCCCCTTGCCCTGTTGCTCCTACATAAGTAGATGAGATGGAAAACAATAGCTTCAACCACATGTAGTTACCCTTGGTCACAATCCCCCAAACATTATACATTATATTAAGATTAAAGCCAGATTCAAATGCTGGCTTTTGGTCTGGTTGACAAGGAATCTAATGATTTTCTCCCCACTGAGATTCAAGGAATAAAATTTCAGTCAATAGAGAGGGGTCAGGCCATGGCTAGAGGAGAAAAGGACTTCTTGCTCTGTGGTTAATCTGGCTTTGTAAAGCCATTCTTTTCCATAACAACCTTTTCCCTGGACCACTTTTACTCTTAAAAACAACTCTCATATCCAGTGGAGAAAAGAATTTTATGTCTTAATATTTGGAAATCTGGAGACGTGGTAGGAAAATTTGCAGAATTTATAATTCTGGCATTTTTCCACATCAATTCTGCAGGTCTAATAAAAATTTTAGAGAAAAGAGCTGCATCACTGGAGTATCACGATAATTTACACTGAGCAATCAAGAAGATGAGTATTAAGGTACATATATCTGTTTTAAATGTTACTATAAATATATAGAATTCAGATCATTTTTAGAAAAATATTTTATATGCACCATAAATTACTTCCAGCCATTGATATACAAAAGGATTATGAAATCTCTCTTATATTTTATTTTATTTTCCATGTTGATTTTAGCTTTATTTATCTGTTGTCAATTCTACTATTTCTCATTTACTGACTCCATGTACCTAGAAAATTCTTTTGCTTGAGAGCACAGAAAACATATTGTCTCTTACCTCAAAGCACTTGTTTTTGCTTTTGCCATTTATTAACTGACTGGCATAGATGTCAAGTTTAATATAATCACTACTACCTGGCTGCTTAAACAAATTCACTGATGTGCCAAGTCTATTGATTTAATGAACTAGGTGGGTCCCTTGATAAGTAGACTACCAGAATGATAGTGTCTTGGTGGTATTATTGCAACCTAATGAAAAAGAAGTTAAAAGCCAAATCCTTAGTTTTTCTTTAAAACATGACAGTCAAATAAACCTAGACCAGGATTTTTAAAAGGATGCCTAAAGAAAAAAAAGCACAGTTATACCAGTTCTCATTGCAGAGACACTGCTGCTCTCCAGCAGTACCAAAGTGCCTGGAGTTCCCTGCACGGATGAGCTTATTTCCCCTTTGTCTTTGCTGATCCTGCCCTCCTTTCCTGCCCTTCCTGACTTTTTTTTAGTGATAATGACCTGCTTGTACTTTTAGAGCTCAGCTCAGTGATCATATCCTCCTAATGACTTTCTCTGTTTAGCTCCAACTTTACACCTAACATTGTTTATTTTTCACTTTGACTCCTTCATGTTCAGCTCCTTCCTCATTCCCCTGGGTGAGCTCCTCTTCGTATGTATAACTACAAATGAGATCAGGCATCTTCAGGGTGGTTAGCTGTAGATGTAAGTATACCTGTACATGTTTGAGTTTGAGCCCTACAATACAGTCACAAATTTCAAGGTATGGCCCATAACAGAATGCATTATAATCACCTGATTATCCTTATATGGGCTAGGACTTGGACTGGGTCTTAGTCTAGGCACAATGAAGCAAAATCTATGAGTAAATCATTTAGAAGTATTCAGTTTTGAATAACTTACAAGAAAATACTTATTCATGTCAAGGATTGAGAATAGTGCAGAGATAGTGCACACGGTGGGAACAAAAAAATATGACTTTGCCTATATTCCAAGAACTGAAGCATAGTGCCTGGTTCTCAAAAAAATGCATATGAAATAAATGAACGTAAAAGTAAATGAGTCAAAACAATAAAGAATATCAACCAAACCAAAAGTATATTCTTTGAAAAGATCAACAAAATGGCTAAAACTTTAGACTTACCAGGTGTTATGGACTTAATTGTGTTCCTTCCAAAATCCATGTGTTGAGACTCTACCCCACAGTGTGACTGTACCTATATTTGGAGATACAGCCCAGGAGGAAATAATTAGGTTAAATGTGGTCATAAAGGTGGTTCCCTGCTCCAATAGGGTTAGTGTGCTTTGGAGAAGAGACGCCGGAGAGTTCACTCTCTCTTTCCATGTAAAGACTAAGAAAAGGTCAAGGGAAGGCACAACAACGAGGTGGCAATCTATGTGCCAGAAACCAAGCTCGGTTATTAACCAAATCAGCTGGAACCATGACCTTCCACTTCCAACCTCCCGAATGGTGAGAAGAAACAAACTTTCATTGTTTAAGTCCTCAGTGGCATTAAACTTTCATTGTTAAGTCCTCTGTGGCATTAAACTTTCATTGTTAAGTCCCCTGTGGCATTTTACTATAGCAGCCAAGTAGACTAACAAATAAAGCAAAAGAGACATAGAACTCAAATTACTAAAATCAGAAATAAAAGAAAAATGACATTACAGAAACAAACAGATTATAAGGGATTATTAAGAACAACTGTATGACAATAAAGTAGATAACTTTGATAGAACTGACAAGCTCCTAGAAAAATTCAAACTACTGAACTGAATCAAGAAAAAGAGAAAATTGACAGTCCCATAATGAGATAATGAATTAGCAACTAAAACAAAACAAACACATTAAAAAAAAAAAAAAAACCCACCAAACTGGAAAAGAAAAGGGTAGGTTCAGATTAATTTTACCACCCATTTAAAGAATATTAAGACCTACAATTAAATTTATTAATAAACTAGTCCCCTCAAAAAGCAGAAGAAGAGTAAATACTTCCCAAGTGATACTATGAGGCCAATATTACCTTCATGCAAAAACCAGAGAAATACATCCAGGGGGAAAAAAAACTACATAAGTAATTCGCCTTATAAGTATAGATATAAAATATCCACAAAATACTAGCAAACTAACTCCAGCAATATGTAAAAATTATTATACACCATGACCAAATGGGATTTATCACAAGAATGAAAACTTGTTTTGATATTTGAAAATCTACTGATGTAATGCCCTGTATCAATAGAATAAAGGGAAACACACATTTTTGGGGATTCAATATTTGTGTCTCCCCAAAATTTGCGTGTTGAAATTTTATCCCCAAGAGTGATGATATTTTAAGAGACAGAGTTTAAGAGACAGAGTCTTTGGGAGATATTTAGGTCATGAGAGTGGAGCCCTCAAGAATGGGATAAGTGCCTTTATGAAGTGAGACAGGAGAGGGATAGCTTCCTTCCCCTCTCTCTACACATTGTGACAATACAAGCAATGTCCATCTACAAGGAAGAAGAATGCCCTCTCCAGACACGAGGCCTACCACTGCCTTGATCTGGTTCTCAGTTCCAGTTATTCCTGGAACTGCGAGGAATACATTTCTGTTGTTTAAGACAATCAATTCACAGTAACCTGTTATAGAATCTGAAACTGCCTAAGACACACAAGATCAACTCAAAGTATGTAGAAAAGTGTTTTGACAAAATTCAACATTCTTTCTTGATTAAGAAATAACAATATAAAAAACAAAACAAACAAAAATCTCAACCAACTAGGAATGAAAGGAAACTCCCTCAATTTCATAAAGTACATCTATGGAAAAACCCATAGCAGGCGGCATAGTAGTGAAAGGCTGAAAATGTTTCCCTTGAGATCAGGAACAAAGCAAGGGCATCTGCTCTCCCTAACTCTGTTTAACATTTTGCTAGGGTCTTAACCAGAAAAATATGATAAGGTGGAGAGGAAGTGCCCAGATTGAAAAGTAAGAAGTTGGGCTTTTTCCATGACTTAGCAATTATGAATAGGGCTGCAATAAACATTCTGGTAGAAATATCTTTGTTATGATGTGATTTTTGGTCTTCTGGGTATATGCCCAGTAGAGGAATTACAGGATTGAATGGCAGATCTATTTTTAGATCTCTAAGTGTTCTCCATATATCTTTCCAAAGTGCCCATCGATCCACGAATGGATGAATAAATTGTGGTATATGTACACCATGAAATATTATGCAGCCTTAAAGAAAGATGGAGACTTTACCTCTTTTATGTTTACATGGATGGAGCTGGAAAATATTCTTCTTAGTAAAGTATCTCAAGAATGGAAGAAAAAGTATCCAATGTACTCAGCCCTACTATGAAACTAATTTAGGGCTTTCACATGAAAGCTATAACCCAGTTACAACCTAAGAATAGGGGAAAGGGGGAAAGGGAGGGGAGGGGGAGAAAGGTGGGAGGGGGGAGGGTGATTGGTGGGATTACACCTGCGGTGCATCTTACAAGGGTATATGTGAAACTTAGTAAATGCAGAATGTAAATGTCTTAACACAATAACTAAGAAAATGCCAGGAAGGCTACATTAACCAGTGTGATGAAAATGTGTCAAACGGTCTATAAAACCAGTGTATGGTGCCCCATGATCGCATTAATGTACACAGCTATGATTTAATAAAAAAAAAAAAAAAAAAAAATAACATCTGTGTCTCTTCCTCTTTTTATAAGGACTAAAGCCTTACTGGGTTAGGGCCTCACCCTTACAATCTCATTTAGCTTTAATTACTTCTTTCTTTTTTTTTTTTGAGAGAGAGTCTCACTATGTCGCCGTCGGTAGAGTGCTGTGACATCACAGCTCACAGCAACCTTCAACTCTTGGGCTTAAGTGATTCTCTTGCCTCAGCCTCCCAAAAAGTAGCTGGGACTACAGGCACCTGCCAAAACGTCCGGCTATTTTTTGGTTGCAGTTGTTTAACTGGCCTCGGCCGGGTTCAAACCTGCCACCCTCAGTGTATGTGGCTGGCGCCAAGCCCTTAATTACCTTCTTAAAAGCCCTATCTTCAAATATAGTCACCTTAGGGATTCAATATATTAATTTGAGGGAACACAATTCAGTCCATAACAGAAGGAAAACCAAAAACTCCAATGAAACAAGATAAACAACAAAAAACTCCAGTCATAATCTCCTCTTACCCTTGTTTGCACCCACCCCAATATAGCCACATAACTATTATTAAGCTTTAGTTGACTATCCTTCTATAATTTATATGTTTTAAAAATTGAATTGTACATATTTTTTTGAAAACATATGTTCTTATACATTGTAAGCATTTCAATAACCTAAACTAAATAGAATTTTTAGGGCAGCTATTATAATTGTTACCTGTTTTTAAAATTCATACATATTATGAAATCTTCCTTTGTCACGTTTAGTGACTGTAAGTTATTCCAAGTTATGGATATACTCTATTTTTTAATCTAATCTCCTATTGTCTGGACACTTACATGTCCATTTTTTATGGACATGATGTCTTAGACTTGTGCTAATAATAATAATTTCATCCATCTGAGCATCAGTTTTGTCATGTGTATTGTCAGGATAATAATATCTATCTCAGTTACGATAATATTTTAAAGTGCTTAGCACGGTATGTGGCACATAAAAAACTCTCATAGCAATTATTACAGTTACTATAAATTTGTACAAACTTGAATACCTAGCCAATTGTTTCCACGGGGATAAATTCTTAAAAAGTCAAATTCCAAGATCAAAGCATAGGCACATCTTAAAGACTTTTGTTATATTTTGCCAAATTTTCCTCCTGAAAGACTAGGCAAATCCCCAATCTGTTTCAGAATCCCCAATTCTGAAATGGATTTTTGGGGGTGTGTGTGTCTGTGTCTGTCACCCTGGGTAGAGTGCCATGGCACCATAGCTCACAGCAACCTCAAAATCTTGGGTTTGAACCATCCTCTTGCCTCAGCTTCCTGAGTTAAGTGGGACTACAGGCATGCACCATCATGCCCGGCTGTTTTCTTTTCTTTTCTTTTTTCTATTTTTAGTAGAGATGGGGATTCACTTTTGTTCAGGCTGGTCTTGAACTCCTGAGCTCAAGCAATCCACCGGCCTCGGCCTTCCAGAGTGCTAGTGAGCCACCACACCCAGCCTGAAACGGATTTTTGAATTCAGAGTTTGTGGGATTTTAGGAAGCTAATACAGAATTACACTGCTTGTTGTGTGACATTTCCAGTGGCGTCTGGTGCAGTACTTTATAAGCAAATATATTTATATTTCTTTTGGGAGAGTGAGATAAGTAAAGATCATTAAGTAGCCTCATGTCAATTCAGGAAAGATGTTACCACTAAATTAGTTCCTCATAAATTGCTAGGGGAAAGAGAGAATGTTTTGACTTCATAACATTTTGGATTTTAGCATTACAAGTAGGAAATTATTGGCTCTTACCACGGACAAGTCCATAATGGGCTGGAACTATAAGGTTGCTTGAGGTAGCAACTCAGTGATTTCATGCAGAGCCTGTTTTCTTCCACCTTAGTACCCTGCCATTCCGGGACATCTTCATCCAAATTTGCCTCCCCTCAAGTGTACCTGCCAGGAGCAGTGGAAGCTACAGACTTCCTGTAGTCTAGCCAGAAAGAGACTTACCACACAAATATTGTACAAAAATCTGAGCTTGCTCTAACATAACCAGTCCTGGACCCCAGGGCAATGCTCCGGGATGCCTGGTTCAGGTACTAAAATCAATCACTAAAGCAAGCAAGAAAGTGTGGAATTACCCTGATTGGCTTTGACCACTGGGGGCAGCAGTGGGGTAAGTCCCCCTCCAGTCCCTTTGCTACAATCTATGGGAGTGGGGATGTAGGGTAGGGGTAGAATGGATACTGGAGAGATAATCACATTGTCTATTGCAGTTTTCTTTTTCTTGAGCCAGAGTCTCTTTTTGTTGCCCTCAGTAGAATGCTATGGAGTCGAGTCATAGTTTACAACAAACTCAAACTCTTGAGCTCAAGCAATTCTCTTGTCTCAGCTCCTCAGTAGCTGGGACTACAGGCACCTGCCCCAACGCCCAGCTATTTTTAGAGACAAGGCCTTGCTCTGGCTCAGGCTGGTCTCCAACCTGTGAGCTCAGGCAATCCACCCGCCTCAGCCTCCCAGAGTGCTAGGATTAAAGGTGTGAGCCACCTTGCCCGGCCTGCTGATTTTATTTTGAATTGCTTGTTTATATTCTCTTTTTCTAACGTTTACTACTACTTATTGATTTGTAGGTTTTTTATGTATGATGAATATTATTTCTCTGTTATGTTAGTTGTGCATATTTCCCATAGGCTGTGGCTTATCTTTTAACTTTATTTTATTATGATAAATTTTGTACAAGAAATTTATTAAGCACTGTGTGTCAAATCTGTCATCCCTTCCCCCGTTCTTTTAGTCCAAGCAGGAATTAAGTGTTGGGGGGTGAGTAAAAGTGATGAGAGACACACGTGTGAAGCAACATAGTGACACCTGATCTCTACAAAAATTTTATTTATTTTTTTATTTATTCATTTTGAGACTGAATCTCACTTTGTCACCCTTGGTAGAGTGCCATGGTGTCATGGCTCACACCAACCTCCAACTCTTGGACTCAAACAATTCTCTTGTCTCAACCTCCCAAGTAGCTGGAACTACAGGCACCCACCACAACGCCCAACTATTTTTAGAGATGGGGGTCTCAGTCTGGCCCAGGTTGGTCTGGAACCCATGAGCTCAAGGCAATCCACCCACCTTGGCCTCTCAAGTGCTAGGATTATAGGCGTGAGCCACCACACGTGGCTGTACAAAAATTTTAAAAATTAGTCAGGCATGGTGGCATGTACCTGTAATACCAGCTACTCAGAAGGCTGCGGTGAGAGGATTTCTTGAGCCTAGTAGTTCAAAGTTGCAACGAGATATGATTTCACCACTATACTGTAGCTTGGCAACAGAGGGAGGCCCTGTTGATAACATTATTATCATCTCTATTTTACAGATGAAGAGACAAATCTCAGAGAGGGCAAGTGACCTATAAGAAGTCACAAAGCCTGGAGCCTTGTCTTACTGATTCCCATCCAGTCTCTTTTCACTATCTCAGTGTTTCCCAAAACTGCTATCTCATGACACTCGCTTGTGGCACTTGTTAAACATGTAAGATATGCCCCAGGGATACACATGATTGAATTCTCTCCCAAATGCTCCATCTGCTTTACAAAATCAAACAATGAACAAGACATTCTGTAGAAAATGAAGAAAAATAATTCATAAAAGAGTGACAAAAAAAAGTGTGCTGGACCAAGGAGGCTAATGTAGCAACTAGGACATAATAAAAATGTAGCTTCCTGGTAACCAAGGAAGAAAGAGAAAACTATGGGCCACAGAACGTTTTTACCTGGTGGAGGAAGGACGCTGATTCCTTACCAGCCCTGCTTACACTACCGGGGAGTGCCCAGGAGTAGAATGACCAGGTGGAGGCTTCGAAGCTTATCTTCCTACTATAACTATTTGCATCTGCTGTCTCTGGCTCTGCTTTTGGCTCAATGCTAAATAAATTGAAACGCAGTATTTACCATGAGAGAAGCATGGGTGTATTAGGAACTTTATGTAAAGTTCCCACGAACGTATCCTGAAGGATACACTCTATGGCAGTAAAGACATTATAGGCTTTCTTTGGGCTCATCTGGTTGTGCGCTGGTCTCCTAGGTGAGAGTGTGACCTTGGACCAATGACTTGACATCTCTGAGCCTCACCTTCCCCATCTAGGAAAAATGATTATTGGGCAGATGAAATGAGAGGAAGTGTGTAAACTGCTCAGGTTGAGAAACGCTGTCTGTGCTGTTGTTTCTATCACTATCATGACCTTATGGCCCAGAATACAGACTCTAGAGCAAAACTGGCTGGGTTCAAGTCAGCTCCATCACATGCGGGCTACATGACCTTGGGCAAGGTCACTTAGCCGCTTCGTGCCTCAGTTTCCTTCTGTGTAAAATGAGGCTGATAGGATTGTTATGAGGGTTAAATGAGTGGATGTTTGTGAAGCCCCTGGAACAGGGCCTGGGCGCACAGTAAGCACTAGGACTAAGAGCTTGCAAAATAAATGACAGTTTGTTCCCTTCTGCCCCTAGAGGCCCTTCAGGGGAAAACTTAGAAAATAACAGTTTCAAAAGTGAGAGGAGTTATTTCCAGACAGTAATTTCTAAAAGGAATAGATCTCTATAACCACAATTGTCCTAAGAGGTATCTGCCTTTTGGAAGATTGAAAGGCACCAGTGCACGCGTTGATAATGGTGGAGTCTCTGGCAGGCGACTGGTCGGGTATGAGCTGTTTTGGGGGCACTGCCCCCTGCCCTGAGGCTCCATACACCCTTGCAGGGAGACTGACAGAGCTGGTGGCTTTTCTGGTGCAGGCCAGGGACAAACCTGAGGGTGGGGGGCGATGGGGAGGGAAGGAGCTCCCGGATCCCCCAGCCCTTCCCCCCACCCAACCCCCACCCCCGCGTGAGTAATGACATTCACAGAGGAGGGAGGGAGACCGGCAGCTCGGCGAGGCCATGTGATGCTGGGCGCGAGAGAGCCGCTGCCGCTGTCGCCGGAGCCTCCTCCTTTTCTCCGTCGGACTGTGGGCTGTCATGGCGACCCCCAACAACCTGACCCCCACCAACTGCAGCTGGTGGCCCATCTCGGCGCTGGAGAGCGATGCGGCCAAGCCGGTGGAGGCCCCCGACGCGCCCGAGGCGGCCAGCCCCGCCCATTGGCCCCGGGAGAGCCTGGTTCTGTACCACTGGACCCAGTCCTTCAGCTCGCAGAAGGTACAGCCCGCGGCGTCGCGAACGGGGCGCGCACGGGGGCCGGGGGCTAGGGGAAGCGGTCCCCTGCAGCTCGCGGGGTCCGAATGCGGTGAGAGGCTCGAGCGTGAGGGTGAAATCTGGGCTTTGGGGGGCCCCGAGGACGAGGACGTGGAGATACAAGGCTGCTCTCCCGGGAGGTGACTGGCCCTGCTGGGCCCCAGAAGCACAACCTCCAGTTCTGGGAGCATCCATTCTGCCTGTTTCCCTCCCAGAAAAACCCGGTCTGTTGAGGGGCTGAAAAGAGAGACAAAGGCAGGAGGAAGGGGTTGGGCACTTCTGAGAAGGCGGTGTGTCGTGGGGGCTGCAGGGAGGAGGAGAAGAGCTTCCTGGGGTCAGACCCGCAGGCCAGCCTCGGGCCCTCCCTCCGCGCTGCTGTCCTGGACACTGCAGACCCCCAGGTCACAGCTCCTCTGCCCCTCTTTCCGGGCTGCGGGCCTCCTTCTGCTTAAGGCTTCGAGGGTCTGTCCCCAGCTGTCACCTACCCGTCCCCCATCTTGAACTGAGAAGGAAGGAGTTAACCCATCCCCTCAGACCAGCTGGGCTCAACCCATCAAATCCGTGTTGCTCTTAAAGACACAGAGTGGCTCTGCCCCTTAGACCCTTCTCAGACCCAGGGGAGCCGGGGGAACATTGGAAATCCAGTCTGGTGCTGAGTTATCAGGGCTCCAGCTTTCTGGAGGTAAGGCCATGTACTGTGTCCCTAAGACAGGGGCGCGATCTGCCACCCCAGGAGGCTCTCCGGGGCCCAGATTCAGCACCATGGCCAGGGCCCACGGGAGGGTCCCGCCGAAGGCCTGCGCTGCACCTGCTGCCTGACCTTTCGGCTCCTTTTCTTCCTGGAAGGTCCTTTTGTTCCAGTCACTCGTTTTCCAGATTGAAAAACAGATTCCGTGGAAAGAAATGGCCTTGGAACCAAAAGACTTGGGTTTGAGTCTTGGTCCAGGCTTAGTTTCATCATCTGGAAAGTGGGATAATAATAACAGCTACTTCTAAACAAGCCCTTCTCAGGGTTGCTGAAAGGGTTGTTGAAGAAGCAGTGTAACTTAGTGTTCTAGGCTGGCACTGTTTAAACTTGAGCATGCATTAGAATCACTAGGTGATCCTGGTTAAGGCTGGATTCTACCCCAGAGATTCTAATTCAGTAGGTCTGGAGTGGCACCCAAGGTGCTGCCTTTCCACGGAGCCACTAGGGGATGCTGATGAAGCTAGTCCACTGATCACCCTTTGAGTGCCCCAGTTTAGAATATAAACTCTGAGCCCAGATAGTCCCCAGTGGGAGAGCCATCCTCCCCACTACTCACTGTAAAGCATTAGACAGGTCATCCTGTCTCTTCAAAGCCTCAGTTTATCAATCTGTGAAATGGAGCTAATGAAGTAACTTCCTCAGAGGGCTATTATGAGGATGAAATGTGACAGGATGCACAAAAATTACTGATAGCAGTGCCTGACAAGAGGTTAAGGCCCTGATAATAATGGGTGTTATAAGGTTATTAAAACTCTAGGTAAAGGAGGGGCCAGGTTTAGCCAAGGTCATAGTGGGACTGGGACTCGTCCTCAAATTCTGCACATATTTGCTGACCACCTACCATACGGCAGGCCTGTGGAAAGGGCTGGGGGGTTGGAGATGAATCAGACTGACCTTCAGATTCCAGAACCTCTTCCCACCTAGAACCTCAAGAATCAGGCCTCAGTGGCTAGGACCAGATAGAGGGCAGGGAAGAAGTACCTCCTACAACCATGCTGATGGAGCCTCCTGCTCTTCTCCACTAGAATATTTTCTGTTCAGCCTGAGGTGGCCCCTTAGTCAAGACTAGGACTATATAGTACAACCCCTCTTTTGACCAAGTTTCTAATCAGGCTAGCCTGGGCATTTTCCTACCTCCCCTGCCAGGGTCTTCTCTCTGCCTAGGGGCTCATGGTAGATTCTAGAAGCAGTGTAACTTGGCAGAAAGGGCATAATCTTGGCAGTCTGATAGTCCTGGGTCCCATTCTCATCTTGGCTACTTCTTGGCTGTGTGACCTTGGGCAAGTCACTTCACCTCTCTGTGCCTCAATGTTGTTATCTAGGAAAGAGGACTTTTACATCTAACTCTGCAGAGTTCCTGGAGAATTTAGAGTATATAGGCTTATGTTAAGTGCCTGGCGTGTGGTATGAGCCTAGCAGGGAGGTTTTCTTCCTTCCCTCTAGTCTCAAAGGGCCTTGCCAGCATGAAGGTGGCAGCCCCCATCATGAAGCATCTGAGAAGCCCTGAATGGCACATGGACTATTAATAGTGGGAAACAGCCACTTCTAGGATAATAGTTCCATTGGGCATCTAGGGACCATTACAGACCTGGAGGGCAGCAGGACAGTGTGGAAATCCAGGACCCAGAATCTGGGGCCAGAATTCCCAGGATTCAATCTCAGCTCTGCTACTGACCAGCTAAGTGATTACTGCACAAGTTTTTTAACCTCTCATAGCTCAGATATCCACATCTGTAAACTGAGACTATTATTAGTGCCCCCCAACAGGATGGTTGTGAGGATTCCGCAAATGTTCCCATGCAAATCACCTACAATAGCGCCTGGCCATAGAAAGTGCCAGTTAAGTGCTGTGTGCTATTATAAAGATATGGATTTTGGTTTCAGCCACACATGAGGTCAAACCCTACCCTGCTACTTCCCAATTATGTGACTTTGTGAAAGTGTCTCCCCCTCTCTAAGTTTGGTGGTAATTGCAGTACCTACTTCAGAGGGTTGGGAAGACTGAGTGATATCATGCACATTCCCAGAGTGATTTAAAAAATCTCATACTATAGCCGGGTGTCGTGCTGGGTGCCTGTACTCCCAGCTACTTGGGAGGCTAAGGCAAGAGAATCCTTTAAGCCCAACAGTTTGAGGTTGCTGTGAGCTGTGATGCCACAGTACTTTACCTAGGGCAACATAATGAGACTGTCTCAAAAATAAATAAAAAATAAAAATGACACACTAATAATGAACTTCCAAACACCATCACAAGTGATGGTTTGGAGTCAGAGGGTTTACAGAAGCTCTAAATGCATTGTATAAATGTTAGTGTGCTTCTGAGGCTTCCTGCCCCCAGCCTCCTCCTCTTTTGTGGGGAGGAATGAGGTTGGGAGGCGAAAAAATTTAGGGAAGTCAAGAGACCAAGATTCTCTAGACCAACCGGCTGTACAACTGACCCTCCTGGTCCTCAGTTTTCTCGACAGGAACAAGGACTAGACACTTGATATGACCTGCTGCCCTCCCTCCAGCCCCAGACAGGAAGAAGTGCCCTACTTCTCTGTGCTGCCTCTGTCCTCATACCTGCCAGCTCTTCAAAAATCAAGACTACTTCCCAGCTGTGTGTCTTTGAGCAAATTGCTTACTATCTCTGTGCCTGTTTGCTCTTTTGTAAAATGAGGGTACTAGTAGGTACCAGTACTTACTTCACTGAGTTTTGTAAGGATTTAGAGTTAAATACGGAAAGCCCTTAGAACAGTGCCTCACACAGAAGTGCTATATAAGAGTTTACTGTTATTATTGCTGTTATCTCCACCAGGGTGAGTCTCGGAGGGCCATCCCTGCTCCCTGAAGCAAGCCTGGTTCAAGGTTCCCTTACCCCTCCTTCTCAAGGTCTGCCCTGTCTTGAGTGTATATGTGGGGGACCCTGGCCCAGCCTTCAGCCCCCAGGTCCTCACACCCAAGTGTGGCAGGAGGGAATCAAGAGGAGAGGAATGACCTCTACTTCCCACCCTGGTCTTGCCTTTTGAACTCTTGGGCACTGGCCCCTAGCCTTGTGCAGGCTGCCCTTGACCACTTATCACCTTTCCCCACCCAAGAGGAGATCCAGAGATGAGAATTGATGGTGGTAACAACACAGCACCTCTTGTTACCTCTCTGCTCAGAAGCCTGCCGTCAATCTCCAGGCCCCTTCAGGAAAAATCTAGAGTCCTCACAATGGCCTCAGGCCCCCTGCAGGGTCCTAACCTTGCTTTGGTCAGACCTCAAGTTGGAGGAAGCCTCTGGGTCCTTCTCAGAATAATGTCTTCAATTGCATAAAATAAAATTTATAGAATTTTTAGGTTAGAAAGCAAACCAATCTTATTGAAGCATAGCATTATATGTATTATTACATAATAATATATTCTAGTATAAATTAACTCCTCTATATAACACAACCTAGTGGCAGATCTGATAACTACTGTCATACTGAAGTCGTGATGAGTATGCATGATATTTTGAGGTAACTGTAACAACTGCAAAGTGATGAAAATATCTGATTCCTGGTGGTGACAATATTGCAGGCACAGCTAATGCTACCATACTTTTATCGCCTACATTCATAATTGAAGAGACTGTTGATTGTCAGTTTGAGATGTCTGAAAATAAACATGTAATTTTCCCATCCGAGCTCAAGGACTCCCTGAATTGATTCATAGACCCCTTGGCCTAGGAGTGTTGATCAAAAGCCCCCGCATATGATCCTGTCTGCTTCTCTCCTCCCCATCTGTCTCATACCCTGCTGCAGCTATGCGGATATATTCACTGTCACTCTGATGTCTGATGTGCTTAGGGGCTTTGCACTGTCTGTTCCTGCAGCCTGGAGAGCTTTTGCCCACGTCCTGTGTGGATCACTTCAAGCCTTTGCTCAAATGCCACCTTTGCGAGAGGGCTGCCCTAACAGACCACCCAAAACTGCCTCTGTCACCCTTACACTCTAGCACCTGATTCGCCTTCCCCACTGTAGTTTTTCTTTTCTCCAAGGCACTCCACAACTTTTGACAGACTGAATCATTTTAACTCCTTATCATCTGTCTGACCCCACTAATGTGTCAGTTCCCTGAGAGCCAGGATCTTTATTTTGTTCATTGGCACTCAGAACAAGACTTAGCACATAGTAGGCACTCAATAAATAAGTGCTAGAAAGTGATGAATTTGTAAATATAAAGCATTATATTTAAAAAGTATATTTAAAATTAGCTAGGTATTATGGCAGGTGCCTATAGATCCAGCTACTCAGGAGATTAAGGAGGGGAATCATTTGAACCCAGGATTTTGAGGATGCTGTGAGCTAGGCTAATGCCATGGCACTCGAGCATGGGGGACAGAAACTTTGTCTCAAAAAAAGAAGGTATATTTAAGAAAAATGCTCTTTAAAAAATCTATTAATTTCTGTTTAAATGGTATTTTAAATAAATTGGGGCTCAGAGATGCTAAGTGTCTTTTACAAAATCATACTGCAACTAAATGGCTGGGCAGAGATGCCAACCTAGGTGGCGTCTTCCAAACAAGGGCCTGGATGAGGAGGGACAGTGGCTATCCCATAACAGTGCAACACCCATGGGTGATTTTCCCACAGGGAAAATGGTTTACCCAGAGATGGCTGATGTCTGGTCATGCAGAGTGGTGACCACTTAACTCTGATCCAACCTCCAGGAGGCAGAGATGGCAGATGGCCTTGGTGGCTGCTTGCCCTTCCCTTGGGCTTGACTTCCTCTCTGGGTCTCCCTCCCCCACAGGGTGACACATGGCCTGCAACTCAGCTAAAGGTGAAGGTCTCCTTGGCCACCTGCCAGGGTGACCCTGAGGCAGCTCCAAGCAGGATTATTGTGCTCTAAAGATAGTCCCCTCCCCAGACAGCAGCCACACCTGACACCTTCACTGGAGCTCCAGGCTAGCAGGAAGGCCAACTTTCTGGACCTGCCAAGGGCAAAGGCCTGGTTTGGTCTCTGTTTGCATTTGTTCAGAGCTCCCAGTTCTGCTCAGAGGTTGGAGGGGCCAGGCTGAGGCCCCAGGTTGCCAGGGCTGGCAGGGATAAGAAAAGGGAGCCATTTGTTCCAGCTGAACTCCAGGGCACAGGCCACCCATAAGCTCAAAATACACACCTATATGTCCCCTCGCTCTTGCACACTCATGCTGACACATGCACTCACACAAGGCCCACACTCACAGGCACACACACCCTCACACCCACATCCATGCAATACTTACACGTACACTTGTCCATGCACACCGTACTCACGCTCACACACTTGTTCACTCATACGCACACTCACACACTCAAACAGATGCCACCCCGGTGTGCTGCTCACTCTCTGAAACATTTCCTCCCCCTCTCATACAGAACCAGCAGTTTCCTTCCACTGCCAGCCCTGCCTTCTGCACAGTCGTGAATGTAGTGGTGTCAGCTCCCAGCGGGGCTACAGGGCTCTCCGTGACAGAGAGTCCAGGCCCTTCACCTGCTGATGAGAGAAAGGATGCTCAGAAAGGGCAGTGATAGAGCTAAGGTCACACAGTATTGCTGTGGCACCTCCTAGCGCAGAGGCTCTGCCTGCACCACGGGCCTCACCTAGGACCTGCTTTGGGCTGATGGAGCAAATAAAGCTATGACTGAGTTTTGGGTGTTCAGAGGTAAATCACCTCTTTACAGTCCACCAAGCAAAGGGGGGGTTCATGTTAGCTGTGAGGATGGGGCATCAAGCAGGAGTGCAGGGCAGTCTGTGTGCCTGAATAATGTCAGTGATGCTAGAACCCAGGTATTGCTGGGACTCTACCCACATCACTCCATATACACCCCATGCCAGCCTTGAAGGAGTGGATTCCATTCCTTACTTCACACAAACTTGAAATCAGAGAGAGAAATCAAAAACTTGAAAATTGGACTTGTCCAAGGTCACATAACAAATAAGCAGTGGAGCTAGGCTTCACATTAGGTCTGTCTGCCTCTAAAACCTGGTTTAATACAAGTAGCTATGACACAGTACCCATCCTGTGTGCCAGACACTATTCCACAGAGACATTTAATCTGCACAATAGCCCTCTGAGGAAACTGCTGTAGGATTCCTATTAGACAGGAGGGGAAACCGAGGCACAAAGACGTAAAGCTACTTATAAAGCCAAGTCACCCAGCAAGTAAGTGCTAGAGCTTGGATTTGAACTTACAAAGTGCGAGGTTCTGCGTACAACGCCATGGTGTCTTTTGGGGGTGCTTAACTCCTAGTGTCCAGCAGGGATGCTGGGGACACCCAGTTCCGGGAGCTACCATCTCAGGTGTGTCTGGAGACACTGATTTGCGAAGGGAATAAGCCTTTGCTTCTCTCAGAAATGCCCTCCCTCTCCCTGGGACTGGGGCCAAAAGGTAGGGAGAAGAGTGTAGGACTGAAGCCACTTGTCATCCTCTTGCCCGAGGACCTTGGACAAGTCCATCCTTCTTTCTGAGTCTCAGTCTACAGGTAGAGGGCAACTAGACTAGGAGGTCTCTAACTATATTCTAGCTCAGAAATATCAGGCTGAGTCAGGAGCATGCCCCAGTCTCAAGGCTGTCTGTTAACAGCCAGCTCAAATTTTTGTCTGGAACCCTCTAGAAACATAAGGAAAGACTCAACAGAAGGCAGGCCCAGAACTACCTGGAAGGAGCTCTCAGGGCAGAGAGCACTCGTCTGGGGTCAGGACTGGCTTCCAGTTTTAAGTCAGCTGCTGGATTGCTGGGTGACTTTGGATAGGTTACTTACCCTCTCTGGGCTTTAGTTTTCTCATCAAGAAAAACAGAGCAACCCTCCCTCTCCTAGGGGGTTATTTTGTGTATCCAATCAGGCTGTTAGATGAAAAGGTGTTTGGGAACAACAATAGGCTCCACCGAAGTTGGCAAATTATTTTTCACCCCCGCTTTGTACCCCAAATAATTTGAGAAATTTAGCTATTGATGTTGATAAAAACTGAATTTCCTGGCCAGATCCACCCCTGGAGGCCAGGCTGAGTGTCCAGTCGTAATAATGATAAACATGAATAGAGTCCCACCTATGTGCCAGATATTCAGTTGGTATTGTTACTACTCCCATTTTACAAATAAGGAACCGAAGCTCAGAAAGTTTAAGGAATTTTGCCCACGCTCACACTAGGAATCCTATCCCAAGTGTGTGAAACCCCACCGCTTAACCACCAGGCGGCGCTGCTGCTTGCCTCCCGAGCAGTGCTCTGTTCCTCCCACCACCAGGCGCACGCGCTGGGAGATACGCCCCCAAACAGAAAGCCCAAGAGTGGGCTGAAAGCAACAGTGTCCCCTCCCCTCCTCTGACCTCCTCTCCCGCACGCCCCGCCTGGGCAGTGTGCCCTGTGCCGCCCGCCTGCCCCACTCTGACCCTGGCGCCTGCAGGTGCGGCTGGTGATCGCCGAGAAGGGCCTGGCTTGCGAGGAGCGGGACGTGAGCCTGCCGCAGAGCGAGCACAAGGAGCCCTGGTTCATGCGGCTCAACCTGGGCGAGGAGGTGCCTGTCATCATCCACCGTGATAACATCATCAGTGACTACGACCAGATCATCGACTACGTGGAGCGCACCTTCACAGGAGGTACAGCTGCTGTACCGCCACCCGATGCCATCGGCCCAGACAGTGCCCACCCCCGGCTTCGGGAGGTCTGGGGAGACTCGCTGGGGCTATGGGCAAAGACGGTCTCCCCTATAGGAAACACAGGTCTCAGATGCCCCCCCAGCAACCACAGAGCCACAGGCACAGCCACAGGTCCCTGGGGACCCCAGACTCAGGCCCTTGATACTCCAGGGAAGAGGCATGGCCAGACACCCTCTAGGAGTGCTGGGGCAAAGGTCCCCTTCCCCAGGAATCCTGGAGTCACAAACATAGCCACAGACCCTCAGGAGCCCACTGGACATGAGCAGGACCCGGACTCCTTTCCAGGTCCCCACAGACAGAACCCTGATCTCTCACAGGACCTGGGAAAAGGCAAGACCCAGCACTTGCCCCCTCCAGGCCTCAGACTCCCCATAGATAAGGTCTCAGACACCCAGGAACCCCACAGAAGAAGTACAGGGCCCAGACACCTCCAAACAGAGGCAGTTAGTTCCCAGACACTCCAGAACCCCCAGGCCCAGGAGACACCCCAGAATGCTGCCGACAGGGGCAGAGCCCAGAAATCCCCAAGCACCACAGACAAGCATTGGGCCCAGACACCCCTGAGCCCTGCAGGACCCTCTGTCCTCTCCCTCCCTCAGCCTTTCTGTAGGCCCAGCCTGTGCTACTCACCTACCACGCAGGCAACGCTTGGGAGGGGATCAGGGCCCAGAAATGTACTGTTGAAAAAAAATATGAATTAGCTGCCAACATGTAGAAATCAAGGCAACCTGAGTTTTAATTACCCAGGTTGCCAGCTTCTCTTGAAATCTGGCAACATTGGACCCAGACTCCTACAGGGCAACAAGTCTGAGGCTGAGAGAGGCTTCCCCTCAGGGGGACAGCATGGGCCCAGGCATCTGGGTGGAGACATCTTGGGTTCAGAGTGTTAGGGGGTGGTGGCCTTGGCAGGGCCCTCCACTGCCCAGCCCAGCCCCTGTCGGTGTCCCACAGAGCACGTGGTGTCCCTGATGCCTGAGGTGGGCAGCCCGCAGCACGCACGGGTGCTGCAGTATCGGGAGCTGCTGGACGCACTGCCCATGGACGCGTACACACATGGCTGCATCCTGCACCCTGAGCTCACCACCGACTCCATGATCCCCAAGTATGCCACGGCTGAGATCCGCAGTGAGTGCTGGGGTGGCCAAGAGAGCCCCTTCCCTTGCACCCTTGTGGCTCCATTCTTTCTTTCAAGGGGAGTCCTCCCTCCTGCACCTTGTGCTCCCACCCCAGGGGCTCTCTCTCTGTCATCCCCATCTTCCTCCTCCTCTCCCTGGTGCCTTCTCCATGTGACCCTGCCTTTCTCTGCATATCTAGGGATTCTGACTCTTTGCCTCCTGCTGGATTTTTCTACCCTTTTCTCTCTGGCCTTCCATCTCTTTCACCCTGTTTCAAATTGTCTCTCTCCTTCTCTGCCAGTGTCTCTCTCATTCCCCTCACCGCCCCTGCTCTTATCCTGCCATCCCATACAAAGTCTATGAGCCTGTCTGTCCCTCACCCCCACCCCAAGGCTTGTTTTGTCCAACCAGAGCTGGGGAACTTCCTCACAGGAGTCCCACCCACATACCCTTGGGGTCAGGGCCCTGGGAGGGACACCAACAAACAGGGCTGTGGTTGGTGGCCAAGGATACTGAGTGACTCAAGGTTGGGGCAATAATCCCCACCCCATCTAGTGTGCTACTATTGATGTACTTAAAAGGGGGTTAAATGGGGCGGCACCTGTGGCTCAGCAGAGTAGAGTGCCATTCCCATATGCTGGAGGTGGTGGGTTCAAACCCAGCCCTGGCCAAAAACTGCAAAAAAAAAAAAGGGAGGGGGCGTTAAATGGATACACAGGTTCTTGCAATGCAAGGATTATTTCTAGAAGGAGGCACCAGACGCTGCCAACAGTGCCTGCCTTTGGGGAGCAGAACTAAGAGACTATAGGTGCAGAGTAGAGAGATTTAATTTTACTGTATATTCTCCAATATTGTTTGAATTTTCAACAAGTATGCATGTGTAACCTGTTCAAAAATAAATTAGAAAACTTTTTTCCCTTTTTTTTCTTTTTTTTTTTTTTTTTTACTGTTTTTGGCCAGGCCTGGGTTCAAACCCACCACCTCCGGCATATGGGGCCAGCGCCCTACCCCTTTGAGCCACAGGCACTGCCCTAGAAAACTTTTAAAACCTAATTACCAATCAGTTATGAACAGGGGAGCAGGGAGGCAGTGGGACCATGGGGATGCACACCCCAGCTTCTGGGGCACAGGAGGCTTCTGAAACGCAGCAACAACCAGAGCTGAGTAGCAGGTGGAAGGGAAGGAAAAGAGACAATCAGTCCAGTTTGGTGACCGAAGGAAGTTGAGTGCGGTGGGATGGTAGCCCCAGGAAGATGGGAGTGGTCATGGAGTGAGTCTAGGGAGGTAGGTGGTCTGGCAGAATCAGGATTTTATCCGGAAAGCAGTGGAGAAACAGTGATGGGAAGTGACATGGTCAGATCTGCATGCTACAAAGATCATTCCCCAGAGGGAAGAATGGACGGGCAGTTAGGGGCCACAACTGTTACACAGGTGAGCAAAATTTGGGACCTGGATGAGGACAGAGGCAGTCTCGTTGCTTCTGACACACTTCCAATCCTGCCCTGAGTTGTTTGAAGGTGCCTAAAAGTCAGTGAGTGCAGAGCAGGCCCAGCCACCATCCCCCTTCCAGGAGGTAGAGAGGATCTCCGGGCTCCAGCCAGCTGAGGGAGGGGCAGGGGACTCACAGGGAACAGAATGAGTAGAAGCCAGGCTACAGCAGCCCCCAACTCCTGTCCTCAGCCAGAGGTCTTCTCTCAGCCTGGCCTGCTCTCCTGGGATCTAAAGAGAGCCACAGGGACAGCCCCAGATGACCAGCAGGAGGGAAGATGCTGTCCTTGACTTTCATATTCATAAAACATAAATGAGACTTAATATAGCCCTGACACTGAAAGAGCTGGGAGTGTGTTTACTGGGGTTTACATCAGGCCAAGTGGTGGGGTGGTGGGTGATGAAATCTCACACGTTGGAGCTGAACAACTGCAATCACCCATTCCATTCATTCCTTTATTCATTCATTCAACACTTGCTGGGCTCCTGCTCTGTGCCAGGCCTTTGCTGGGTTCTAAGGGAACAGAGATGGATCTGACATAGCCACTGCTCTCCAGAAGCTCAGCTTCTAGTGAAAGACATAAACACGTACATCCAGAGGTAACTACATTAGCATCAAAATTTCCATATACAGCAAGCAGTACAGGTTGTGCACTGCACAAGTCCAGGGGCACATTAGTCACATCAACTACAAGGTTAATAGGGTTGTACCATGGCAGTGTACACTGGGGAACAAAGGCACTGAGTGGTCAGACCTCCTAGAGGATGAGGAAGGGCTTCATGAAAGATCCTGCAGCTGGATCTAGAAGGTGGATTTCAGGAATAGAGGATAAGCCTGTTCCAAGAGGAAGAAGTGGTGTGAGCAAAAGCCTGGAGGTTTGGGACAGTCTGGCACAATCTGGGAATAGTTAAGCAATTGGAGTGGCTGAAATGTGCCCTTCAGAGGTAGAGACACTTGGGGGAACTCAGTGAAAAATGGAACAGGTGAAAGAGAGACCGTGCAGGCTCTCTTAGGGCAAGTTGAGGAGCTGGGACATTATCAGAGGGCAGGAAAGAACCAGGGTGGGTTCTAAACAGCAAGTGGAGTGGCCACTTGTGTGTTTGCTGAACTGTCTCTCTGGCAGAGGTGGAGAGGAGGGCTTGCAAGGCAGAGAGAGGCAGTGATAGAGCTGGAACTGACAGGGGGAGGTTTAATGTGAGAAAACATGAGAAAGATGGAGGAGGAAGGTCAACAGCCCTGAGCCTAGTTTGCTGTAGGGAGGAGAGAGACGGAGGAGTTGAGGACAAATCCCAAGCATGGGGCTTGACTTCGTGCAGGGTGGGAGTGGGGAGAGGGTGCGCTGCAGTTTGGGAAGACGGCAGGAGGAGAGGCAGGTGCTGGAGCGAAGAGGACCAGGACCAGGGTCTGAGTACTGTCCATCTTTGGAACCGCTCCCCCTCCTCCTTGGTGAGCTCTCCTGGCCCCTGGGTCCCTCCCGTTAAGTTCATACATTATACATTGGTCATGCCATGTGGGGGGTTTCTCTCCCACTAACCTGAGCCTTGGGCAAGCTGCTGGCTTACCTGTCCCTTGTAGGGGAGCCTTCAATGTCCCCTACATGCTGCCCACTGCTGTTGGTACTTCTCTCACCAGTGTTTGGCTGGAACCTACTTCCAGTTGTGTGAGGGAAGTGATTGGGGAGGTGCGAGCTCTCAGAGGGACAGGACCTTTCCTATTCTCTCCCCAGGACATTTAGCCAATGCCACCACAGACCTCATGAAATTGGACCATGAAGAGGAGCCCCAGCTCTCTGAGCCCTACCTTTCTAAACAAAAGAAGCTCATGGTGAGGCTGCCAGGCCTGCTGAATGCCCTCCCTGCCACATTTTCCATGGAAATTAACTGGGAAGAGCTGATTCTAAGTAGAGGATCTGATGATGACACGAAGCAAGACAACCACTGGCTTCCAACCCTCCCACCTCTGTCACTTACTGGCTATTAGACCCTGGGCAAGCCATGGCTGCTCTGGGACCTCAGTTTCATCAGGTGTTAGGCTGTGTCCCTAAAAGCAGAGCACTGAGTAGAGGTTTGTGGAGGTATCGAGGGAGTGCTCAGAGGAGGAGCCAGGAAGGATGGGCGGGATGGGAAGGGAAGCAGCCAAGCGTCATCTGACCTTCAGGAAGCTCTGGAGCTTAAACAGCACCACAAAATTGGTCCATCTGAGGCAAGGGGGCAGCCTGTTATACCCCATTATTAGTTATCGACTACAGATCATCTGGGAAGAGGGGTAACCTCCTAAGTCTTTCTGAGCCAGGCAGTTCCTCTTTGACTGAGGGCAATTCTTAGAGAAGCAGCTATGAGCCGCTAGAGAAAGCTCCCAGCAGCTGGGTGTGTAAGTGCACCAGCTTGGTGAGAGGGACCCAAGCAGGACAGCCCATCTCTGGGGAGTGTTGTAAGCACCAGATGAAGGTGCTTTGTGACAGTGGGGCATCCTATGCCCTGGGGGATATTTGGAGGCTAGGTTTGAAGAAGGGGGTTAGCAGAGCTCCTTCCATCCCGGGACACCCTGGCTCAGCTTCTCCGACTCCTGTCCTGCCCCCAGGCCAAGATCTTAGAGCATGATGATGTGAGCTACCTGAAGAAGATCCTCGGGGAGTTGGCCATGGTGCTGGACCAGATCGAGGCCGAACTTGAGAAGAGGAAGCTGGAGAACGAGGGTGGGTGCCAGCCCTGGGGACGGTGCGAGCTGCGGCCCACCCCACCCCTGCTCCTTCCCAGACTTCCCTCTCCCCCCCCCAAAGATCTCAGAAGACTTCCCAAGTGGTTAGGATCATGGGCTACGCAGTCAGATAGACCTAGATTCAAGTCCCAGCTTGGCCACTTACTAGCTGAGTAAACCATGGGTCAGGCGCTCACTTCTTTGGATTTTAGTTTCCCATCTATAAAATGGGACTAATAATAAGACCTAGCTCAGAGAGCTGTTGAGACACCATGTGAAATATTACATGGAGAGTGCTTAGATCAGGGCTTGGCACATAGTAGGTGTTTAATTAAGGTCGGTGAAGATAATGTGGTGGTGGTGACCACTACCCACCATACCATCTCACCTGCCCTGCTCCTTCATCTGCATCCAAACATCTACAACTCACCTAGACTCTCCGACCTTGACCCTTCCTCCTTCCAGGTAGGTCTCCAGACCCTGACATGCCAGCTTCGTTCCCATCGCCACGCCTTTGCTCCTGCAGCTGCTCCCTCCTGGAGTAATCTCCCCACATTCGCTGCCCCATTTTCGCCTATCACACACCGGTCACACACCACAAGAAGAGCTTTGCCACAGCTCTTCTTCGGATTTCATTCTGAACCTTTGTATCTAGCTCAGGTTTTGGAGATTTGTCAGTCTTACCTCCTCAACAGTGCAACTTCATGGAGCATATGCAGCCCACACGGCTGCACTCACAGCTCTCTGTGCATCTGTCTATGTGAATGGGAAGGCCACAGAGCCCAGGGTCAGAGTGGGGTCACTTGGAGTTAGAGTTCCAGCTGCTCTGCCTATAGTCTGTGACCTTGGACAGATAGCTTTCCCTGTTGGAGCCTCAGTTTCCTCATCTATAAAATGAGATGGTGATAATACAATTTGAAACCTTAACCCCATCTGGCTGGATTCTGTGAAAAATGGAAGCGCTCAGCACAGCGCCTGGCACATTACTTACTTAATACCTGTGACAGCTAAAAGCAGGCACATTCTCTAGGTGAGAAAATTTACACAGCTCAGGGCAAGAACAGATTTTCTCTCCGTGGGTCCAGTGTTCTTTCCAGCATCTCACAACTGATACCACAAACACAAGACACATGCAGAGACCTCATGTCCCAAATAAGGACAATCGTCCCTACTGATGCCAGCTGCCTTAAATCCTTTCTGGAAAAAACATAGTATAACTAAGTGATGAAAAATAGTACACCTCAAGGAGAACTTTCCTGATTCTAGCAGAGGAGGAGCCATCACAGGAGAGCTCTCAGTACTTCTGAGACAGGTTTTGGGATCAGTCCCAGCTCTGCTCTTCTCTCACGGGGCGACCTTGAAACTTAGGTGTATGTTATTGATTCATGCATTAGTGTGTCAGGGCTGCCGTAACAAAAATACCACAGCCTGGGTGGCTTAAACAGCAGAAATCTATTATCTCATAGTTCCAGAGCCTAGAAGTCCAAGATCAAGGTGCTGGTGGGATTGGCTTCTCCTGAGGCCTCTCTCCCTGGCATGCAGGCAGCTGCTATCTTGCTGTGTCCTCACGTGGCCTTTCCTCTGTGCTGCACACTCCTGGTGCCTTTGCATGTCCAAATTTCCTCTTATAAGTACATCAGTCACATTGAATCACAGCGCACACTGACCTTCTTATTTTAACTTAATCATCTCCTTATAGGTCCAAAGACAACCACATTTTGAAATACTGGGGCTTCGGGCTTCAACCTGTGAATTTTGAAAGTAACACAATTCAGCCTTTAAAAATGTATCTATTTAACAACACTAACTGTGTGTCAAGCACTCTTCTAATTGTTTCACAAATTTCAACCACTTAATCCCCATAATACTTGTAGGATGTAGGTAATATTAGTGATCCTGTTTAACAGATGAGGAAACTAAGGCACCGAAAGGTTTGGTAACTTTTCCAAGGTCTCGTAGAAGTGGTAGAGCCTGGACTCAAACTTCAGCTCCTGGAGTCTGAATTCTCGGCCCTAGCTCTGGGTTCTCATCTCTTCTATAAAAGGGAGATAAAGCGAGTGCCTACTTCCCAGGGCTGGTGTGAGGATCAGTGAAAAAAAGGCACGTAGGGCTTAGCACAGCACCCAGTGCATAGTATGAAAGTGTAAGTATTAATTGTCATCATGATCAGGGGCACACAGAGTCTGACCTATGTGGTCAGAGTTGATAGCCCAGAGAACGCTTTGAACACAATTCCCGAGGGAGATTTCTAAACGGGGAGGAGCCTAATCCTAACCTCTGACCTGACATCTTCTAGAGGAGGCTGCATCACATGGCCCCATGGTGACATGACAGATTGTTCACGATGGAGAAGTATCAATAGTCCTATGTTCCTGGGGGGAGGAGGGGGAGGCAGATCCCCCAGGAAGGTGACTATGGGTTTTAAAGACCTAGCTGGGCCCACTTGGCCTCTGTTGTTCATTTACCCACCAGGATGCCTGAACCTGAACCTGGGGTGGGTGGGGAGCACTCACACTCTCCGCTTCTCCCCTGTGGGCAGAATGCAGAGCTGGTAGGTATTATCAATGTCATGTCACAGTTCAGAGCCCTCGCATGAAACTAGATGATAAGAATGCAGATTTCTGATCAACCACCCTCTAGCTCTGTGACCTTGCGGAATTTGCTTTGCCTCTCTGAGCTCTTCTGCAAGATGTATAGAATAATAGAATCTGACAGTGAGGATTCATGAAGACAGTAAGTGTTGAGCACTTTGCACAGTACCAGGCTCAAGACATGATGTCTTCAAAATAGCAGTTTAAAAAAAAAAAAAATTACTATTACCATTCTTGCTCATTCATTTATTCAAATATTTACCAAATACCTACTATGTGCCAGGCCCTAGGGGTAAGATTATGAGCAAAACCCAACATTGTTCTTGTTCTCATGGAGTTTACAATCTTGGAGAGGAAAAAGACATCAGTCAGGTGATCCATAAGTAAACACAGAATTACCAATACCGGTAAGTGTCAAGATCAAGAATAAATGAGCATGACAAATTGGATGGAGTTTCTTTGAGGAGCCAACATGCAAAGTGAGATGAGAAGGAGCCTAGTGAAGAGCAGGGGAGGTAAGTCCCAGACTGAGGGATGCTCTGAGGAGGGAGAGTGCTGGGACCTCTCAGCTGTCAGGCGACCACATGGAGTGACATGAGTGAAGCTAGAGGGAGTGAGAGAGGATGAAGTGAGGTCTTGGGCCCCAGAGCCTGTATTTACATGTTTAGATTTTATACGAAAGACTATGAGAAATCTTTGGAGAGGTTTGAGAAGTGGATTGTTTCAGTTAGATTTTGCTGCATAACAAACTACCCCAAATCTGAGTGGCTTAGCAGAAGAACCTTTTATTTGCTCCTGCTTTGTGGCCTGGCAGTGTGGGCTGGGCTCAGCTGGGGCGGCATGCCTCTGTCCCACAGGGGATGACTGAATTCACTTCTCTTTGTGGCCGGTGGGCAGTTGGTGGCTCATTGGCTTGTGTGCGGTTGGCTGGCTGTCAGCAGGGCCAGTGGAGGTACCTGCACCACAAGCCGCCTGTCACCCTGAAACCTAACCCAGGCTCATTCACGGAGCGGTGGTTGCAGCGAGAGAACAAAGTCCTGACTTTACAGAGGGTGAAAACCCTCTGTAAGCCTCTGCTTATGTCACATTACTAAAGTCCATGTGCTAAAGCAAGTGACCTAGTGAAGCCCAGATTTAGAGGTGGAGATTTAGGCTCTACTTCTTGGTGGCTAGAGCAGTCAAGCCATGCTCCAAAGGGACAGGGGGGCGTGCACAGGGGATGGGAAGGGCTTGTGGCCATTGTGGCAGTCTACACAGGGGTAAGGTCTTCCCAGCCTATGTTTAAGAGCACAAAATACAGCCCTTACTCAACTTGGCTCCACCACAGGGAGGAGTCTACCGAGTAATTCATGGGTATACTTCGAAACTACCACACCTGCCCTGGGACTCACCCATGGTGAGGGGACTCAACAAAGTGACTGAGGACTGGCCAGTGAGGTGGGAGGACCCTTGTGTCATAGGAGTCGAGAAAGGATTACATCTTAAGGAGGCAGAACAGTGTCTGATGCTGCTAGGAAACGTGAGTACACGAGAATAGGAAAGCGTCCCCTGGGTTCCTGCCATGGATGTGGGTGGGGGCAAAAGCCACATTGGAGTGAACTGAAGAGAGAATGGGAGGCGAGCAATGAAAGTGGTGAGTGTGGCACCTCTTTTGAGCAGCGTGGCTGTAGAAGGGAACAGAGAATGGAGTGGTGGCTGAGGAAGGATGTGGGGTTCCAGGAGGAGCTGTTTTAAGATAGGTGATGCACAAGTGTATGCTCACGCTGGTAGAAAAAGTGCCTGGTGAGGAGGAATTGATGGTGCCAGATGGCCATGCAAAGGCCAGGGCATCCCAGGAGAACACAGAGGACACCTACAAACTGGGTGGCTTGAAGAGGAGTCCCTTACAAATGCAGGGACTCCACAAGGCAAAGAGCAGTGCTCAGGCCTGGGGCCATGGTCATGAGGATAGATAGAAACATGAGCTGGGCATTGTGGCAGGCTCCTAGAATCCCAGCTACTTAGGAGGCTGAGACGGGAGGGTCAGTTGAACTGAGAAGTGAGGAGTTGGAGGTTCCTATGAGCTATGACACCATGACATTCTAGCCTGGGCAACAGAGTGAGACTCTGTCTCAAAAAAATAAATAAATAAAAAAGAGAGAGAGAAAATAATAACAACAGAGGTAGTATAAAGATATGGCAAAAGTCATTGAAGTTGGACAGGAATGAATGACTCTTAGGAAACATGCAGGGGACAGCAGACAAAGGCCAGAAATCCACCCCATCTCTCCTCTCTCCCACCCTAGGGCAGAAATGTGAGCTGTGGCTCTGCGGCTGTGCCTTTACCCTCGCGGATGTCCTCCTGGGAGCCACCCTGCACCGCCTCAAGTTCCTGGGACTGTCCAAGAAATACTGGGAAGATGGCAGCCGACCTAACCTGCAGTCCTTCTTTGAGAGGGTCCAGAGACGCTTTGCCTTCCGGAAAGTCCTGGGTGACATCCACACCACCCTGCTGTCAGCTGTTATCCCCAACGCATTCCGGCTGGTCAAGCGGAAACCCCCCTCTTTCTTCGGGGCCTCCTTCCTCATGGGCTCCCTGGGCGGGATGGGCTACTTTGCCTACTGGTACCTCAAGAAAAAATACATCTAGGGCCAGGCCTGGGGCTTGGTGTCTGACTGTTGGTGTCTCTGTGCTGTGTGATTCCCAACAAGCTCTCCGTAACTCACTGTCTCATGAACACACGGACAACCATCCCCACCCCTCGTGAGTAATCCCGTCGTCAATGTGAAAACATTTCATAGTTTAGAAGTAGACATTGCCAATGCCGTGACTTGAGGCCGTGGCTCTACTAAAGGAGAGAAAGAGGTGACAGAGAGAAAGGAAAGAAAACAGAAACAAAACACGAATGCCTTTTCTTTTGATGCAAGGTCTCAAGATGGAACCGTGGGGACTGGTTGGGATCAGAGGTGAGTTCCAGGCCATCTCATCCACCAGGGCCCAGATTCTGGGAGGTGATGTGGGCTGCAAGGGCCTGACCCCTCACCTCCCCTTCCCTCTTGCCAGGGAACTCTTCCACAGAACAAAGCCAACATCCAGACTGGACTCTTCTAAGCAGTCCCTCCAGGTGGGACTGGAGAACCAAGGCAGGTGGGCTTCATGCTTCTCCTGGACATGTGCTGAGACCGCACTGGCTTAAGCCAAGGCAGTGGCACCCACAACCAGGCCATGATTGGGACCAGCACCATGAACACACCCATAACCCTCCGGATTTGGCCAGCGTGTTTGGTTTGGCACTTATGTAACAGAAATCCTTGATGGCAGCATCTATTATCCTCTTCCTACTTGGAGTTGCATTTTCCTACCCTGTGGGGTGGGACTTTCAGTAAAAGCCGTGTTGACCTCACACATGGTCATCCTCGGCCCAAGTGCAGGGGTGGGTTTAGAAGTGGATGAACCCAGGTTCCTCTCCCAGCCTCTGCCCAAGCCTTCTCCTTCATGCACACCCCTCCGTCACTCCCCCCACAGTGCACTGTGCCACGCAGGGGGTCTCTGCACCCATGCTGACACCCTGGTTGGGTCTTACTTTCCTGTGCCTTTTGCATGATGGGAAAGGGTCTAGGTGTCACTGCCACTCATGCTTAGAAGCCACTGAAAGCCCCAATAAAGCTTCCTGGAGGAAGAGTTACTTTTCATTTCTAAAGGGGCTAGAGGGGTAGAGACGTGAGGCTTCAGACTCGGTCTTCCCAAGAGCAAGCAAGAGTTGAGTCTGGGTCTAGAGCTGTTAGGTCTAGAGCTTCCTATGAGTAGACTTTCCAAAGCTCTGATCTTGCATAAACCCACCTCACTTGGGCACACTATTTTACAAGTTTACACAGCATGTTCACAACCATTTTTTCATGTTAACCTATACATGGGCCTTAGGGTGTACGCAGGGCACCTGTCCCCAATTTCACAGAGGGAAAAATGGGTTCAAATGCCCAAAGAATATTAAATCCTTTATAGAACACAAGGAATAATTTTATTTCCCAGAAAAAAGTATAAGAATTTGAACATTTTTTCATCGAGGTATAAAGAAAAATTAGCTGGGGCCAAGAGGGCAAGGGTAGAACTTAGTGACCATGGACACTAACCACCTCTTGGACTACTCAAATATCCACACAGACCCTCCTCACTCATAATTAAACCTCTACTCAGGAACAATGACCTAGCACTCTGGGAGGCCAAGGCAGGTGGTTTGCTTGAGCTCACAGGTTTGAAACCAGCCTGAGCAAGAGTGAGACCCCTCTTCTCTAAAAATAGCCGGGCATTGTGGCAGGCTCCTGTAGTCCCAGCTACTTGGGAAGCTGAGGCAAGATAACTGCTTGAGCCCAAGAGTTTGAGGTTGCTGTGAACTATGATGCCATGGCACTGTACCAAGGGCAGCAAAGTGAGACAAGAAAGAAAAGAAAGAAAGAAAAATAGAGAGAGAGAACAATGAGAGAGAGAGAGAAAGAGAAGGAAGGAAGGAAGGAAGGAAGGAGGGAGAAAGAAAGGAAGAGAAGGAAGGAAGGAAGGAAAGGAAGGAAGGAAGGAGAAAGAAAGGAAAAGAAGGAAGGAAGGAAGGAAAGGAAGGAAGGAAGGAAGGAAGGAAGGAAGGAAGGAAGGAAGGAGAAAGAAAGGAAGAGAAGGAAGGAAGGAAGGAAGGAAGGAAGGAAGGAAGGAAAGAAAGAAAGAAAATGACAAAGAAAGAAAGAAAGAACAATGACCTAGCCGGGTGCACCTGTAATCCTAGCACTCTGGGAGGCCAAGGCAGGTGGATTGCTTGAATTCATAGGTTCAAAACCAGCCTGAGCAAGAGTGAGACACCCCCCGTTCTCTAAAAAATATCCCAGTATTGCGGTGGGCGCCTATACCCTGTAGCTACTTAGGAAGCCGAGGCAAGAGGATCCCTTGAGCCCAGGAATGTGAGGTTGCTGTAAGCTATGATGACACCACGGCAATCAATCCCAGGGCGACAGAGTGAGACTGTCTTAGGAAAAAAAAAAAGAACAATGACCTCATCCTTACTCCTCACAGGATCAGCTGCCCTCCCAAAATGAGGAGATGTTCACCCTCTTTCAGAGAATGAGACTCACAGAGCCCTGTCAGGCCGCAGCAGCACTCTGGATGATGCTGGATTCACTCCTCATTCCTCTGCTAGCTCTAGAGCTCACAATCACACCCCAATATACTGTAATATTAAAATGTAAATGTAACCGTCACCAGCATTCCTAATGGTATTTGATGCATACATACATAAGCCACAAAAAGGAAAACACTCATGGCTGCTGTGGTGCTCATTTCCGTAATTGACTTCAAGGCCATGGCTGACACTTTCATTTCCCTTTTCTCCCTTAGCTGTTCTGTGTGCCTCAGCTGGGTGGAGCATTTTACCTGGTGAAACAACTCACACTTTGGTGGGCCTTGGGTTGCTGTGGTCTTCCATTAATCTTTTATGTGTACGACTGGACATGGAAGTATTATGGGGCATCCCAGAGAATCCCCTAGTTTCGTGCCTCCCTGCATAGGAGCAACCCAGTTTACCATTGGTAAGCAGGACCGGCCACCCTACCAGTAGAGTGACATGCTTCTTTCCCAACAGTTTCCATGGTAGGAGGAGCTCCAAACGCCAAGCAGCTGTCTCAACTTCTGATTCAGTGAAACTACTGACATGCTCCCCAAGTGGGAGGGTTCCTCCCTTGGGACCTATAATCTCCAAACCATCCAAGTCCAAAGTTTCAGAGAAGAGAAGCAACAGTTTTGCGAATGAGTTACTTCATGTAATAGTGAGAGTTACTGTTGCCTCCACCTCAGCAGTGTTGAGCTACGTTTTTCAGCTGTGGGACAAACAGTGCTGTGGTTGGTTCAAAGTATACACTGCCCCCTACATGAAATCACTTAACACTGCAATGTCCCCAGCTGTCACAGTCTCCAACTGGTCATTTCTATGTTCTCTAAGTCCAGCTGCTTCCAAGGCAAAACAGTATAAGGTAAGGCCAGAAAACGCCACAGGTATGATCACACTGCTACATTTCTTTTGCTGTAATGTCAACTCTTTGGTCCGGAGAACCAGGTAAGAGGTTGTGAGTGTCTATTGTGATGACTGCTGCTGGATAGTTCTCCAGGTGGCTTGCATTGACCCAGTTCCCCCATCTTTCTTGCTTATAGTTCTCAGGAGTACAGTAGAATGTGTGGGAATGTATAGTATCTTGGGACAGGAAAGGATTGGCCAGGCCATCCTGGAACAGTGTCCTACAATGCCTTAGTTTGGTGAATCACATTTCTCCTGCATATAGAACCCAAACCAGGCTTCTTTCTGGGGTCCTCAGGTTTGTGGCAAGTGGGCACATGCATTTGAGACACTCTGCACCTGGGTAGCCTTCCTGAGCCTTGGGGACCAGGCTTCTGTTGTCCCTTGTCTATCTGTAAGTAATAAATCAGCTTCCTGTAACTTGTGCATTTGAGTGTTCTACCTCACTGGACTCAGAGAAGTTGGTAATCAGTAACTAGGTAAAGTTGGGCCTCTGCTCACTGGACTTAAGAATTTTTCTGACAATATAGGTCAAATAAAACTTCAATAAGCTTCCCGTATATAGAAAAACCTCCATAGCTGACCACCTCCCTACATTGACCTCCTTAAGTTGACTTAATTTTCATGGACGGCACATGCACCATATATACATATAAGTACGGTAGGTCTAGTTTCTTTATTCCTTTTTTTTTTTAGACAGTCTCACTTTGTCACCCTGGGTAGAGTGCCATGGCATCATAGCTCACAGCAACCTCAAACTCTTGGGCTCAAGTGGTCCTCTTGATTCAGCCTTCCAAGTAGCTAGGACTATAGGCACCTGCCACAATGCCTGGCTATTTTCAGAGACAGAGTCTCGCTCTGGTTCAGGCTGGACTCAAACTCATGAGCTCAGGCAATCTACCCACCTCAGCCTCTCAGAGTGCTAGGATTACAAGCAGGAGCCACCACACCCAGATGAGGCCTAGTTTCTTATAATGATCACTTATGTATATTGGGCAGTTTCTTACAGTCCCTTGGGTGGTCAACTTACAGAAGTCCCAATTTCGTTTCTAGGGACAATATGATCAATTCACCTCTAAAAAGTCTCTGTGGGTCAAAACATTCCAGTTACTCTGGCTGTGCTCCCAGGACGTTAATTGTACCCAGCTCACCTCAAGCAGTAAGTGCTGCCACGTGGGTCCTGCTACTCCCCACCAAAATCAGAAAGTCCCTTTCAGTGGTGGCACCTCCCCCTGTCACCCCAGGCTACAGAGGACTGCACCCCAGAGCTTTTGAATGATGCTGGTGCTTTCTTTACCAATTCTTTGCTAAATGGCTTAGTAAAAGAAGTGTCCTCCACGCCTTCTTGGTGAACTCAAAAGTAGGTGAAAGGACTAATCCAAACATTCCTGTCTCCTGAAACCTCTGGTGTCCTCCCTCAAAAGTCACTTAGGGCAATTCTGGCATCTCAATGTCAATGAATGTAGACCACCACTGAGTCCAGATTTCAGTCAATCAATACAGTAAATTATTTTATTAGAGCCACTTTCAAATGCTGGGATAATATATTGCATCTAGACTCTCCAGTAAATGCAACTTTTTTTTTTTTTTTGAGATAATACGTCACTCTGTCATCGTGGGTAGAGTGCTGTGGCAACATAGCTCACAGTAACCTCAAACTCTTGGGCTCAGGCAATCCTTTTACCTCAGCCTCCCAAGTAGCTGGGACTACAGATGCCCACCACAATACCCAGCTAGTTTTTCTATTTTCAAAAGACACAGGTTCTCACTCTTGCTCAGGCTAGTCTCAAAATCCTGAACTCAACCCACCTGCATCAGCCTCCCAGAGTGCTAGTATTATAGCATGAGCCACCGTGTCAGCCAAAATGCAAGCGTATTGATAAATTTAATTCAACCCAGCAGCGTTTGCTCTTCTTGGCTCCACCTTTATAATCCATTCCCACACATACTAGCCCAGGTTTCTGTCAACAGAATATTGTGATTCTTTTGTGTCATAGACTCTTCTTCTGGGTGAGACTTTATACTTGTTCCCCTGGTTTTCATTGGTCTGGGGGAAATAAAGGGTGCTGGGGTAGGTCTGAGGAGATGAGACATCCCTTTGCAAGGCAACTGCCTTGAGTGAGGTCATTACAGGATCTTCCAGCCAGAGAAGAATGGTCTTTTAGGAGAAGAGTAAGGTGTTTCCACTGTCAAAGGAGGCCGAGGTTGATTTGGAAGTTCCAGGTTGTCAGATTGATCTGAGCTCATCCAAAGGGCTCCCAACTATTTCTGAATAGGACCCCACAGTTGCCACTGAACTAGATGCACTGCTTTTGCTACTGAAGATCATGAAACTCCACCATTGTTGCTGAAAAGGAAAACAGGCTACTCCCCAGCTCCCAATGATGTACTAAAATGCTTTTGATGTTGTTAGAGCCCAGGACCATTTGTAATCACCTTCAGTCATCCACTGCCGCTGACAAAGGCCATTGCTAGAATTGGGGAAAAGAATTAAAATGTCCTCACTCCTGCCCTCTACCACTGTCCCCCATTGGCAAAACACAAAGGGAAGCAAGAGAAATGTACAGGAGAGCATATGGAGGGTAAGTGTGAAGGTCAGAGACAACAGACATTGCCCAGTACACTAATCTTTCTGAATTTCCAGTCTCTCACTACAAACACAGAATTAAAAATTCACACCCTTGTGGCTACACACCTGGTGAAAAGAGAACACTCATACATTGTTGGTGGGAATATAAATTAGTACAACCTTTGACCCTTCAATCCTACCACTGGATTCTATCCAGAGGAAAAGATGAAGTAAACATCACCCTGATACCCAAACAGAAAAAGACCCAACTAAAAAGGAGAACTTCAGACCAATTTCACTAATGAGTATAGATGCAAAAATTCTCAACAAAATCCTAGCCAATAGATTACAGCTTCACATTTAAAAAATCATGCATCATGATCAAGTAGGTTTCATCCCAGGGATGCAAGGCTGGTTTAACATATGCAAGTCCATAAACATAATTCACCACATCAACAGAAGCAAAAACAAAGACCATATGATCCTCTCAATAGATGCAGGAAAAGCATTCGATAAATTTCAGCATCCTTTTCTAATTAGAACACTTAAGAATTTGGGCATAGGTGGCACATTTCTTAAACTGATTGAAGCCATCTATGACAAACCCACAGCTAATATTATACTGAATGGTGTAAAACTGAAAGCGTTTCCACTTAGAAGTGGAACCAGCCCAGGTTGTCCTCCACCACCACTACTATTCAACATAGTGCTGGAAGTTCTAGCCAATAAATCAGGCAAGAGAAGGAAATGAAGGGCATCCCAATGAGGGAAGAGGAGGTCCAACTCCCCCTCTTTGCCGATGATATGATTTTATGCTTAGAGAACCCCAAAGACTCAACCACAAGACTCCTGGAAGTCATCAAAAACTACAGAAATGTCTCGGGATATAAAACAAATGTCCAAAAATCAGTAGCCTTTGTATATGCCAATAATAGCTAAGATGAGAAGCTAATCAAGGACAAAACACTCTTCATAGTAGCTCAAAAAAAAAAAAAGAAAAGAAATATCTAGGAATATACATAACAAAAGAGGTGAAGGACCTCTACAAAGGAAATTACACAACCCTAAGAAAAGAAATAGCAGAAAATATTAACAAACGAAAGAACATGCCATGCTCACCAACATTGTGAAAATGTCTATACTTCCCAAAGCAACCTACAGATTCGGTGCAGTCCCCTTGAAAATAACAACATCATATTGTCAAGATGCGGACAGAAAGGTCAGGGAGTGTTACACTCCTTTTTCAGATGAAGAAATTGAGGCTCCAAGAGATGAAGTAACTCACCCAAGACCACACACGAAGTGGGGGGTGGGGGGTGGGCAGAGTGAGATCTGAGCACAGCTCTCTTGACTCTCTGATAACGTTTTGATCATTCACTTCCAAAAAAAAAAAGCAGAGCTTGTTGTAACTGGGAAATCAGGCCGAAGCAGCATGGCAGACCGGGAGTTCCTCTACACAGGAACTTTACCCAAATGCCGAGGATATGGCAGACAAAGGCAGAGAAGATGCTGCAAAATGTAAACCCACATACGCCCACCCGGTGTTTTGACCCGTGGGAGATGACACCCCTATCAGCCCCTAGCAAGGCTAAACAGGAGCCGTCCTGACCTGATTATTCAAGACCTTTTTATTAGGGGTTTTTGAAAGCATGCATACACAAAGGCAAAAAGTGAGAAGGTAACAGTTTCATGTTTCAATTAAACAGGCAGTCCTTTGTTCAAGGAAGTAAGCTATCAGGCTCAAGGACAGAGGTGCACCAAACTACTGAGCAAAGAAACGACTTTCTGCAGGATTGAATGAGGGAAAGTTACAGCCTACAGGTCAGATGGTCGCAGCTGCAGGGTATCTGCAGGGAAGTTATCAGTTATTTTTCAGCTTTATTTATACCTTGTCTCTAAGCTGCTGATCTCTATCTAGACATTTCCCAGACTATTTTCTCACCTACTCTGTTGAACATTCCAAAACCCCCTCACCATCTTAGACGGCATCACAGTGGAGGGGCTGAGGCCCAGGGCCATTTTCCCAAACGAGTCCTTGGGGACGCCAGCCTACTCTAGCTTTCACCCACGAGAGTTGACTGCTTGAGGGCTCCATGATTAGAGCTGGGGAGGACGCAGTGCATCAGCCCCTTCTACCTGCAGGAGCAGGAGAGGAAGAGCAGTGCGGCCCCAGGCTCAGAATCCCTGCAGGAGGACCAGGAGGGACTTGCACACACTCCTGCAGCACCTGCCCTGGATCAGACTCCTTAAACAGGACCCAATTTCCAGCCCTAGGGAGTCTCCAGCACTGGCTTAAAGGTAAGGGGAGTTCTGGAAGCTGCGGGGAAGCAATTTTTAGGTAAGTGAAGGCTTAGCCTGGACTACTGGAGAAGGGGCCGAATGATCAGCCAGAAGAGGGGAGGTTTGTTTGGTCCTGCTGAGACTCAAAGATGACTGCCCACAGAAAAGATGGAGAAATCCATCTCAGTTGGGAGCTAAAGAGGGTCTTTCGTTGTTAGAAGAGCTGGAAATTCTTCCTACAACCTGCAGAAGGACTTGCCCAACTGAGCTGTGTCTCCATCAAATGCCTAACATGTGGTGGCTCTTCCAAGGGCATGGTGAAGGAGATGGAGCACGGGGGGATGGGGAATATAGACTCATCAGGGTGTCTCTGAGCTTTTTTAACAAGAGGAAAGAAACACCAGGGGCTAAGAGAGTACACGTTCTGGCATCTCCCGTTAACAAAGTGGTGGTGCAGATGTGCATAGAATCTCTTCCCTGTATTCCTTCTTTTTTGCCCTACCTTCAAGTGTGTTATCTTCAACCGCATGGTCACAACTTGGTCATGGGAAACCCAGCTTTTTTGTGACAGTATGGGAAAAAGAAGACAGAAGACCACATGCCCACATGGCCAAAAGGTCTTAGTTTTCTCATCCCCGAAATGGAGCTGATAATAATAGCTACTGTCTATTGAATACTATGTGTTAGGAAATTTACATAAATTATTTCTAACCTTGAGAAGCACAGATTTTCAGATTTCATTGATGAGGAAACTGAGGTTCAGAGAGTTCAAGCACCCAAGGTATGAGCAATAGGCTGAATTATTGTTCCTCCCTAACAGGATTACATATTCACAGCCTTTGACCTGAAATTCTGCAACACCTCCCTGAGTAGGAGGTCTGTTCCCTGCGCAGTTGGTGCCGGACTTGTCCATGTGACCTTCTTGTCATATCCTTCCTTGTTGGCATGGAAGGATGCGACAGGAGCAGAGGCTTTAAATGTGTATAGTGTGACTAAAGGATGCCCCAGTGATCATCATGAGAAGAGCATGGCCCCATGTGGTTGCTGTCACTTTAGTCTGGACAGCAGAGGGAAACAAGGGGAACAGAGCTGAGCCCAGCACAGTGGCCATGCAGCCAGCAGCAGAGCTTGCCAGCTGAGGCCGGCCCCTGGCAGCAGAGCTATCCTTGACCTAGGGGCATTTGTTGCAAGCCAGCGAGCTCTATGGTGGTGTGTTACAAAGCATCATTACAGCAATAGCTGATAAATATAGTGGCAGATGTGTTAGAAAAAGCCCCTTGCTATTTTTTCTATGGTCTAAATTTTGGGGAACTACAAGTGAGAAAACACAGTAAAAAATCTCAGGCACCAAATTAAAATATCAAGAACAAATGCTAGTTATTGATTGGATTCATTGTTGCTTTTTTTTTTTTTTTTTTTTTGAGACAGAGTCTCACTTTGTTGCCCTCAGTAGGGTGCTATGGAGCTCACAGAAAACTCCAACTTCCAGGCTTAGGCAATTCTTTTGCCTCAGCCTCCTGATTAGCTGGGACTACAGGCACCCACCACAACGCCTGGCTATTTTTTTTGCAGTTTGGCGGGGGCTGGGTTTGAACTCGCCACCCTCGGTATAGGGGGCCGGCGCTCTACGCACTGAGCCACAGGCACCACCCTCCATTGTTGCCTTTTAAAATTATGATATGGATGACACTAAGTCATTCCAGGGTTATTGGGGACATTAAGGAACTATCGTACACAGGCATCTGAGAGAGACATTCAGTTAGCAGAAACAAATGTCTTCCATAACAAGCAGTCCTCACATGTGCCCTACATTTTAAAGCTTATATTTTCCAATCCATGATTTCATTAAGCCAGTCAAAGATCAGTGAGGCAGAAAGAAAGCATTCCCCTTCATAGTTGAGTAAAAAAAAAAAAAAAACAAAAAAGCTCAGAGAGACTGAGTGATTTACCCACCTACCTTACAGATGAGGAAACGGAGGCCCACAGATATTAAGGAACTTGTTCTAAGTCACGCCATCAGGGGCTGCGGCAGAGTCAGGATTTGAATTCGGGCAGTCCGTGGCAATCTCCTCACACCTTCGCTTTTCTAAATGTTTTCTGTCAAAAATCTCTGAGCTGTGACAACATCAGGGTGTGTTGTGAGAACACTCTGCCTTTGATGCTCAGCACACTGGTCACCGGTTTCATGCCCAGCTGGACTGTCAACCCACTGAAGGAAGGGCTGTCCCTCTCTCAGTTAATGCTGCATCCCCGCGGCCCAGCACAGAGCCTGGTACACTTGCTACTCCTCTTTTGGGGCCAGGAATGTGGGATGCGGTGAGCCACTGCGAACCCCACCTGGCACTTCAAAACACAGGCTCAGAGTGCTGACTTGGCCGAGGACACACAGCTGTGAGATCCATCAGCACCAGCCCAGGCCTCTCCACCTTCAGACTCCACACCAGACATAACCTCCTCATTCTTTGCAATGACTAACATTCTTTCATTAATATAGAGTTACCATAATGTATTTAACTGCTTGACATTTGAGTCCTTGACAATTTTTCACTCTTACCAACAGCTGTAATAAAATCTTTGCCCATGTTTTTAAGCATTTCCAAAGCTGAAATCGCTAGACTGAAATTACTAGGTCTGCACATTTTAAGTTTGGATACAACAGTAGACACTACAGTTATCCAGAACACAAGCAACTGGCACGTGACCCTCACCCCACAAAAAATCAGAGTCGAAACTTGGTGCGAGGTGCCATCAGGAAGCCCACACTTCCTGTATCACGCCTGTAGCTCCCACATGTTCCCTTTGTTAATGTGTTACTTCAAGTTAAAAAAATATGGTATAATGAAGTTGAAACTATATTGACTGCCATTTAACTCAAACTGTACCCTCCATTTACAAAGCTGTTTTATAACACGGTAAAACTGTGTTACAGTAAATGAAGTTTGTCATTGTCTTAATTTGCTTTCATTAGTGTATTTCAGGATTAAGATCAAGTCAGTACGGAGTTTATGGTATGGCAACATATGGGATATAGAATTAGTTACACCTATTTTTATTTATTTATTTATTTTTGCAGTTTTTGGCCGGGGCTGGGTTTGAACCCGCCACCTCCAACATATGGGGTCAGCGCCCTACTCCTCTGAGCCACAGGCACTGCCCAGCTACACCTATTTTTAATAGTAACTGTCAAGCAACGAGAAACTACATCTATCTGGAATCTACCTATCCCCATGGGCATGGATAAGGGGGTGATGACTGTATCAGGTCACCATCTAAATAGGTGATAACAATTTACCATCCCCTTCCTCCCTAAGGTACAAGAATACCTGTTTTCTGTATAGTGTGTGTTCAGTTTTAACCACCCCCACTCCCCCGGCCCCGAGACTGTATTAGAGGTTTCTAGAACAGTTTCTAAGGGTGTCTACAGTGTACAGGATTTCTCTTAACAGAACCTACCTTCTTGACAGCTATTAAAAATGTTTTGAGACCCCCATCTGTACTAAAAATAGAAAAACTAGCTGGGCATTGGGATGGGCACCTATAGTCCCAGCTACTCGGGAGGCTGAGGCAAGTGGATTTGAGGTTGCTGCGAGCTTGACGCCACGGGACTCTACCCAGGGCAACAAAGTGAAATTGTGTCTCAAAAATAAAATACAATAAAATAGAACAATATAATGCTTTGACTTAGGAAACTTTTTAAAAGATCTTGGCAGTTTATCCCTCTAGGAATTAGGTTCAGTTCCCGTGTCTAGTAAGCCCATGTGAACCCAGGCAATCAGGTCCAAACTAAATCATAGTGTTGACGCAGGGGGGAAAAAGGGAGGCAGGGAGGTGACCAAATGCTCCCAGAGGTCTATTCCTCCATCACTCACCAGGAAACCAGCTGCCACCTCAACTCTGAGTGGGAGGCTCTTTTCATGTTGTTTCCAAAAATAAAATCCATAACCAGCTTGGGAAGAACTTTTCCTCAAGCAAAACAGAGAAATAGAATGGAGAAAATTAGAAGAGCTGCTGAGATTATTCAGTCCACCCCCATCATTCATTAGATGAGAAAATTGAGACCCCGGGATGCTGAGCGATTATTAGGTCAAGGTCACACCAAATAGCAGAAAAGATTGTCAGAATACAGCTCAAAGCCTGGTGTTCTAACTTCCAGCTAAGTATCTTCGTCTGTTTTGTGCTGCTACAACAGAAGACTGCAGGCAGGTAATTTAAAAAGATCAGACTTCTTATAGTGCCAGAGGCTGGGAAACTCTAAATCAAGGAGCGAGCATCCAGCCAGGGCCTTCTTACTCCATCATCTCATGGCAGACGGGAAAAGGAAAAGAGATTTTGAAAGGGTCAGCTGGGGTGGGTGGGAGGTTGAACATAGCCTTTATAAGAATACCACTCATGAGGGTGGCACCTGTGGCTCAGTGAGTAGGGAGCCAGCCTCATATACTGAGGGTGGCAGGTTCAAACCCAGCCCTGGCCAAACTGCAGTAAAAAAAAAAAAAATAGCTGGGCATTGTGGTGGGTACCGGTAGGCCCACCTACTTGGGAGTCTGAGGCAAAAGAATCGCCTAAGCCCAAGAGCTGGAGGTTGTTGTGAGCTGTGACACTAAGGCACTCTACTGAGGGTAACCAAGTGAGACTCTGTCTCTAAAAAAAAAAAAAAAAAAAAAAATCCGTCTTAAAAAAGAAGGAAGGAAGGAAGAAAGGAAGATTTTTAGTTTGGTAAACTGAAATCATCAATAGTTTACAACTCTAGTGAAAGTTTTGGTCAGAGCATGTCCAAGAACCATCTGGAATTGATCCTCTGCAGGCTGTTTGAACCACTTCTTACAGATTTCTTAACTATGCTTTCTTTTACAAAGCCATCTTTGCACCATTTCTTTTCCATTGTCTCTTTTTTCCCTCATATTTTTGCACAAGGGTCCTGTGCCTTTCATTCTCATACATTCACTTATAAACCTTGACTTTCTATATCCACTTGGTAAATGTCAAGACTAGAGAATATGTAGAGTAGACAGGTTCTTATCTGTGTCAAAGACAGACATCAGAACCATAAAAGAGGGGAACATGTTATTTCTGGAGGTGGCTATCCGTAGCGCCCCAAACAAATGCTCTCTTTGCTTACAGCTCTCTTTGCTCTCTCTGTTGACAGCTTTGTTGAGTAAACTGAAGAATTCCCATGTTTTAAGAGAAGCAAGTTGGTTAAAAATAAACAAGTCAGAAGCTATGAAGATTTAGAAATATCACAGGTCAGATCATAATCTCCAAGGCCTAACTGGGGGCCTCTAGGAAAAGTCTAGAGAATGTAGTTTGTCTATAAGAGAGGTTTTAGTGCTGAAATACCAACACTACATGCAGAGGTTGCTACTAACCATCTGCTTCCTTTCAGTGTTTGAGCCTCTAATTTGCAAGGTGCAAAGCTGGGTGTCTGATGGAGATTACCTCTCAGATTATAAACCACTAGAAAATTCCCATTTACTGGCACTCCTATCCTAGAAACTTAGGGGTAAGCCACCTGGTAAGGCTGCATTAGTCCTTTGCACTTGGCTTTTAATCCTATTCTGTTTGAGTTTCAGGTCAAATCCTTCTTGGTAACCAATCGTGCCAATAGTAAAGCACTTGGTAGCAGCTCAGTAAATATTTAGATACAGTCATATTATACTTGAGATTTATGTACAAGGATGGAGTTGCAAATACTTTGAAAATTGCTTTGCTTTTTTAAATGGTAATTATTCTTCAAGTTTTACTAAATAAGCTTTACTAAAACAGCTAGCATGTGACTTCTTGAGTTTGCAGAGTCAGTAATACACTGTGTAACAGGGTCCATTATGATATTGTACTTAGTAAGCAAACATTTTGATTATGTATCTAAACAATTTTTAATAGTAAATATTAACCCAAATTGATCTAAAGTGCTATTTCAAAGAATATACAATAGTTGCATAGATATCTCACCAGAAAATAAACTATAAATCTCTTCAATTTACAGATTGCCAATATCATCAGTTTTTATGGCTCCAAGTGTTCTTTAATTGAGTAACTATTAGCAGAAGTTTTCAGTATAGAAATGATATGGTCATGAAAAACACTGACATTTTAATGAGAAAAGATCTTGTATAAACCTAGCAACAAGTCTTTCTGGAATGATCTCAAGGTGTAACATGATAAACTCGTCATAGTCCATGAGTTCTAACAGAAAAACCATGACAACCACTTAAAATACATACTATGGAACTCCATTAAGCAAGATTAATAATTACACAGACTAAGATATAATAAAAATAATACTATGTCTTTCCAAATAGAATAATACCAGATAACAAAACCATCAGATAGCAAGGATAACATATTAAGGGATGACACATAAATTTCATCCCGTATATCCACTCTGGTTAGTTAGTAATAAATACCTAGAATTCTTGATTTTATACAGGTAGGAGCACTACCAATGGTTAGTAATGTCTGCCAAGGGTGCAGGAAATGGAAAATGGAAGCACAAATAGCAGTTATATTTCATCCCTTTTCTATCAAATCGAGTTTGTTCAATCTTGTTGTCCCATACTATTGTAATATAGGGGTTTATAATTATCAATGTGAATTGCAGAGAAAACATGAACAGGAGAATGTATTGACTAACTAGAGATTGGGCGTAGTTAATCTAAAAAGATTTTTCTGAGGAAAGTGAGAATTACTTTTTATTTTGTATACACAGCTCGAGGAATTTTGTTTTCCTCCTTATTTGGTATTTACAAGAGCAAATGGGGGGTGGACTTTAAAACCACAGTTGATCAATGGATGCTCCTCCCTACTGTAAACCATACCACACACACACACACACAAAAATGAGATTGTAGGTTTGGGGTTTGTAGGAATAGTTATTTCTTTAGAACGGGGGCCTGAAAACCATGTTCCTTATCTATGGCCCATGGGTTAAATCCAGGCTAAGGTTTCTTTTAGTATATAAAGTTTTCCTAAAATATACTCACTCCCATGTATTTACCTATTGTCTATAGTTGTTTTCATGCTACTAGAATAGAATTGAGTAATTGTGATAGATCACTGTGCTTGCAAAGCAGAAAATATTTACTACCTGGCTCACTACAGAAAATGTTTTCTGATCCCTGGCTTATTAGGAACTGTTTGCCAAAGGTCGTCTGTGGTCCGCTAGCTTCGTAATTACCTGTCTTATTTGTTAAAACGCAGATTCTTGAGCCAACATCAAATCCATTGAATGAGACTCTTTGGTAAAAGCCAAAGAATCTGCATTTAATAAAAAACGATAGTTGATTCTGAAGTGTATTAAATCTTGAAAACCACTGTTTTGTGTCATCAAATTTGATTAATATAGATTCTGAATCAAATCTCCTGACAATGAAGGATGCCTGCAGTATCTTTAATCTGCCAGATTGATTGAACATTGCATGGCATTCCTACAGCTGTATAATAGAAATTCCATGTTTTAATCCCCTGAATATTCATCATTTGGCCCATGTTGAAGTTGAGTTACAATTCATTAATAGTGTGAAGCTCATTTTCACAATCTTTGATTGATACACTAATTGATATAGTCCCATTTTTATTTAGAATTTACATAGCATTATACCAAGTTCTAAGTAGTTAATGATTTCTATGATAAAAAGTAAGATTTTGTGTGGCTAGGCACCTGTAGCTCAAGTGGCTAAGGCACCAGCCACATACACCAGAGCTGGCAGGTTCAAATCCAGCCCAGGCCTGCCAAACAACAATGACAACTACAACCAAAAAATAGCTGGGTGTTGTGGTGGGCACCTGTAGTCCCAGCTACTTGGGAGTTTGAGGCAAGAGAATTAGTTAAGCCCAGGAGTTGGAGGTTGCTGTGAGCTGTGATGCCACGGCATTCTACCCAGGGCGACAGCTTGAGGCTCTGTCACAAAAATAAATAAATAAATAAATAAATAAATAAATAAGATTTTGTGTAGGACTCTAGGATTCTTATTTTAATCTTATTTTTATACTTCAAGGCCTTCTTCAGTGAAGTTTGGCATAGCTTTTGTTTCAGATCAAGATATCTCTGAGTGTTCTTGAGTTTCTGCCTTTGGAGCAGAAGTGCCTCCATCTAATCCAGCAGACTGCTTCTAGGGAAAGGAAAATCACATTTCAGATTTAGGGGGACAAAAAGCAGTCTACTTAATTCCCGAGTCTCTCAACTAGATAGAAATTCTCAAGGCACCTGACCTTTTTGCACTTATTTTATGTAAAGCATGATTATCTTGAGAGTCAGAAAATAAAGGAGAGCAAAGTAGCATGAATGGTTAGCTCTGTAGGAGGGACACTACATTCTCAAAGTGTCCAGATCAGAAAACTATAAAAATGTACCATAGCTTTAGTATTAACTAAGTTTTGAAAGTCTGCTTTAAATCCTTTCTGCTTTGTCTCTCAATTATGTATGTTGGAAATGATAAATACTATGGGTTGCTTTCATTTACAAAATGCCAAAAGAAGGTAAGCACAGAGCTCTCTCTTTGTAGTAAAGAATAAAAGGAGCAGGGGATACAAGGTGGAGGTGGAGTAAAAGATGACTCCTAAAGATCTAGGGGGAGTCTCAGATAGAGCTGGTTGTTGTCAGAAACTCTGAAAGAAACGGCTCCTGGGATCATCAAAGCAAATGGTATTTGGACAAAGTGTAAAGTCTCAGTTAACAGAATCTTGACCTGGGAATGAGAATAAATCTGGGAGTCAGTGAAATTTAGTTTTAACAGAGAAGGGAGAAGCTGCCATGTTTGTTTGTATCCCTGGAGTCTAGAACTAGAAAGTTTTTCCAACTGAGACAAAGTTTAAATCATTACTATTTGTAAAAAACTTTAGATCTTAGGTTGAACTATCAATTGAACTTGATAGTTCAATTTGTTTGGTGTATCAGATATTTACAGTTTTTTTTCTTTTTGATGTTATTGTTTTCCTCATTTTATTACAACTTGCTAAAAATGAAGAAACCTAGATGTCACTGTATGATTCAATTTTACTTTCTTTTATAACATTAATTAAAAAATTGGTTGGTGATTCTTATTTTATTTTTATTTTTCCCATAAAGTGTTTTAAATTTGTGTACATGTATACCAAAAATACACCTTTCAGTCTTTTAAACCAGAGCCCTTTTTGGAATATCTCACACCTCTGACATCTCATTACAATGATTTTGCATATATATTATTTTAGATACTTTCAATAGAAAGTGAATTAGAAAGTTAATTGCAGATTTGCTGACTGTCCATTCCTGTTACAGATAGAGGCCAGCAGTTGGTAGTCTTAAGCTACAATCTAAATCTCATCTACACATGTTGCCCAAACAAATGGAGTTCTCACAATGTCACAGAGATAAAAAAGTTTCCTTCCTAGGAAGACAGTCCTTTTGTATTTTACCTCCTCTAATGACATCAATAAGCTTTCAGATTTGATCCAATTCAATTAAACAGACTTGCAGAATGTCTGCTAAACACAAGGATTGGTGCCAGGAGCTGTAAATCAGCAAGATCTGTATGTAGTACACACATCTGCTGCCTTTATAAACATGACTGCAGAAACTTTAGGGGTGTGACACTCACTAGGAAGGGCAGGAAGGCAGAAGTGATATATCCTAAAGTAAATAAAATATGTGAGGTGGTTTCATTTGTGAAAAATCCCTCCCAGGGCCTGGTTATATAAACCCCCCTGTTGGACACATGCCTGACTCAGAGGCAGAGACAACAGCTGCTGAAATTCACGGGGTGTTAGAGAGTTCCAGAACAGGTGGGAGGATGAAGAATTTGAGGAGAGAGGGAAACTGCCTAGGACTGGCAGCAGGAGGCTTGACCGGGAGCCTCCATAAGCCCTGCCCCACAACTCAGCCAGAGAAAGAATAGAGCCCAGATAGCGACTAATCCAAGGTGACCCCATTAAAATGGTTCACTAGGCCCACCTAGCCAAATTCCCAAAGTACTATGTGGCACCCATTAGGGAATCTGCTGCTTGCTATAAAAATAACAAGAGTATAATGTGTTGCTGCAAGTGTAGTGTATTTAGGAAGAAAATCCAGCTTTGAACTCAAACTACTTTGAGCATACAATATGAAAACAACATTTCCCTTCTTTATATCACTTCCTTTCAATATAAATTATTTATATAAACTTCATTTCAAATAATTAAAGCATAATTGAGTGTATCCAGACTTTCCTAATTCAAGGTTTCCTCTGGTATTGGCTAAAAGTACATGGAAATGCCAAAAGCATCATAAAATCACCAGGCTTCAGAATGGCATGTCTGCACATTGAGGGGTAGGGGAAGGGACATTAGCTATTCATTCATTCATTTACTTACTTACTTAATCAACAAATATTTGTCAACTCCATGCCAACAATTGTGTTAGATGTCAGGAATACAGAGTTGAGAAAACAAAAAGACACAGTCTCAGACTTTATGGATATAATAATCCATAAGGCAGACAGACAGTAAAAAAAAGTAGGTATATTATAGAATTACAAATTATAGCACAAGTGCCTTGAAAGAAAATAACAAGTACCATGAGAGAGAATAACAAGGAGGTGGGAGTGGGGTAGGGATACTTATGTGCCAATTACAATAAGATCTGCAGGATGAGGGCGGTGCCTGTGGCTCAGTGAGTAGGGCACAGGCCCCATATACCAGAGGTGGCAGGTTCAAACCCAGCCCCCGGGCCAAAAATTGCAACAACAACAACAACAACAACAAAAAAAAAAAGATCTGGAGGATGAGAGGGTGCCGAGCCAGGAAGAGCACCCCATGATCCTAGGTAAATGAAACAGCATGTGACACCCTAAAATAGGTAGAGCATGGTGTGTGAGAGAAGTTCAAAGGCCAGGGGAGGGGGGAAGTAAATGAGGAGGTTGGTGTGGTAGGCAGGGGTCAGATGACACAGGGTCTATAGGCTCCTGGTTTGGATCTCTCCTAAGGGCTTGCTCTGTCTACTCAGTGAGCCTCACCATTCATTAGTTCATTCAATCAATCAATGCTTATTGAATGCCTGCCATGTCTAGGTACTTTTCTAGGTGGTGGAAATATACACAGTGAAGAACAAAACAGTCACTAATCCCTGCCCTAATGGATCTGACATTCTACTGGAAAGGAGATAGGCAATACATAAGTAAACAGGAGAAATGAACAAGATAATTACAGATTTTGATATGTGCTGTGGCAGAGATAGACAACTGCAGAAAACCAGGAAGAGAGGGCCCTTTTAATCAATTTCATCTCTTGGCAGGGGTCTTTGGTGTTAGGCTTTTTTGTTGTTGTTCCTTTTGTTGCTATTGGGGTTTATTTAAGCATTTTTTATTGAGATAAGATAAATTAAATCTGGAAAATGATTACAGTATCAGACACACCACAATTTCACTCCTTTGTTTTCTATTTCCCCCTCTTAAAAATGAAGTCAAAACTCCACTACAGTCCTGCAGAGACCTCCTGAAAATAATTAGGGTTAGAGGAGGCAAGCTCAGCAGTCTCTAGCAGTGGTTCTCAACTTTCCCAGTGCCACGACCTTTTAATACAGTTCCTCATGTTGTGGTGACCCCCCCAACCATAAAATTATTTTCGTTGCTACTTCATGAAAATAATTTTATGGGCTCGGTGCCTGTGGCTCAAGCGGCTAAGGCGCTAGCCACATACACCTGAGTGGGCGGGTTCAAATCCAGCCCAGGCCCACCAAACAACAATGACAGCTGCAACCAAAAAAATAGCCAAGGGTTGTGGCGGGCACCTATAGTCCTAGCTACTTGGGACGTGGAGGCAGGAGAATCTCTTGAGCCTAGGAGTTGGAGGTTGCTGTGAGCTGTGATGCCATAGCACCCTACCCAGGGCCATAGCTTGAGGCTCTGTCTCAAAAAAAAAAAGAAAGAAAGAAAAGAAAAGAAAAGAAAAGAAAAGAATAATTTTATGGTTGAGGGTCACCACAACATGAGGAACTGTATTAAAGAGTCACAGCATGAGGAAAGTTGAGAATCACTGCATCTAGCTGCTCCCTTTCATTCAGCCAATGAGTCTGCTCTCATGAACCAGCAAAGGAGAAGAAGGGAAAAACAGAAGAGGATAGTTATATTGAGTAAAAAAATAAATAAATAAATAAAATAAAATAAAATAAAATAAAATAAAATAAAATAAAATAAATGGCTGACGATTTCTGGAGGGGAGAGATGCTCCCACTCCCTTGTTAATGCCTTTTATTTTCCTGCACCCTCAATTTCCCTTTTCTTGACTCTTGCCTACCCTCATCTTTTTTTCTTCCCCCATATTTTTCTTCTTTCCCTTGCCTATCTCTATCTTAGGTCTTCCTGGTGTTTACTCAGAAGGTGGCATCTGCCTCCCTAGTTGCAATCAGTGCCAAGAAACTTGTTGAGCTAAAAGCCAGACAATATTCTTTACTCGGCTCACACCCTTCCATGGTTTAGGCAGACTTTTGTTCTCAGTTAGGGGTCTGGGTTGTGACAGCCACTCCTCAGCACAGTGAGATTTAAACCTCCCTCTTTGGAGTTTTCTAGAACTGAAGGTGCTGGTTTACATATCACAGCAGTCTTTCAGCTACCCTGGATTTCTTTCAAGCCTGATCTGCTCTGGGTTAGGGCTCAATTGGATGGGGATCCAGAGGAAAGAGCATGTTCCTCCAATCCCAGCTAGTCACCAAAATAGGACTCTCCTGGGTGGTGTCCTACAGAACCATCAGGCACGGCAGAGCTGTGAACATTTCTGGGCAAGAGATAAGCTGACCTTGAAGAAAGACCAGGTGGAAAGAAAAGGCTTATCAGTATACACTTAATCATTTTGTTCAATGTTCTAACCAGTTTTGCTGTAGTACCTCTGACCCCAATTTCCATCTAAGTCCCTGTATCATTCTACTTTGAACCCCAACTTTGTATGATTCTTATCCTCAGTGGTGTGATTGTCTTAGCATAGGTTTGAGGCCCATCTTTCTTTCTTGAGAAAGTTCATGAAGACTAGGTTTTTTCTGTCCATGAGTAGCCTGAGGCTAGGGTTAAATCTAATTGTAACCCTGATTCTCATGAATAGGCTAATGGGTCTTTTCAGTCAAACTTCTCAAACTTTCCAATACTGAATGAATAGTTGCTGTCATTAAAGTGGGCCCCTACTATGAAACTAATTTAGGGTTTCCACATGAATGCTGTAACCCATCTGCAACCTAGGAATAGGGGGAAGGGGGA
>CAUYPK010006806.1:0-39923 GCA_963574355.1 Loris lydekkerianus | reverse complement strand
AATATATACCCAAAACAATTACAATAATTGAGGAATCAGGTTAAATGCTTTTCAATATTTGTTGCTAAAGAAAAACTGTAAACTAGCAACAACAACTTTAAAACTTTAAATAAAGTGCAGAAAACCGTAGCTTAACAGGTAATCAAGCTAAATCACAATCACCGAATCAGATAACCTGTATGACCCAAGTATAAGCCGAGTTCGGGGTTTTCGGCACAAATTTTGTGCCGGAAAAAAACTCGGCTTATACTCGAGTATATACGGTATCCGTTCTAAGATAGCATAATTTACTCATTTTTAGATCCATCATTAAGACTTTTACCATAATTTATCCATTCTGATATACAAGTCCATATAAAATGCCCAATGAATTAAAAACTAAGAAAGAAACGGTTCAATGATTTTATATTTATAGATCCTCTGCAGATACTGTTCTCAAGGTATTCTTAGTACTCTGTAAAATCTATATTTTCACCACTAGGAAACAGCACTCTGGGGCAGCCAACTTTGTTTTCATATTATGCACTAATAAATATCTGTTCTCCAATTTTGTGATAAACATGGAACTACTATAAAATTTCACTTATGTACACAAGAAAATATTTCCCACAGGGGTATTAAAGGGTTACTTTTAATATTTTAGTATCATGGCCACTTAAGGATGTTTTATTATGGAAAAACACTTAAAAAAAAAAAAGTCATTCAGATAATAAGCAGTATGTCTTTCTTTTATGTATTTTTTTTTTTTTTTTTGCAGTTTTTGGCAGGGGCTGGATTTGAACATGCCACCTCCGGTATATGGGGCCGGCACCCTACTCCTTTGAGCCACAGGGGCCGTCCCAATAAGCAATATTTCTTAAGCCACAGAATTTTTTTTTAGTTCCTGTGAAACCTAAATTCTAAAAGAATTTTCACTTGAGGCAGCACAGCACAATGCTCACCAGCATGGATTCTGGAGCTATGTGCCTGAGTTTAAACCAACTCCTCTTGTCAACTACTTGGGTAACCTTGGGCAAACATCTTTATCTCCCCAGGCCTTGGTTGCTTTATCTGTAAAGCGGAGAGTTAAAGAGTGAGGGGCAGGGCTAATTTACCTCCTAACAGTGCTGCAATTGCAAACTTGGGTTCAAAGTTTAAAAGTGTCACCAAAATCCTGGGATCTCTTCAGCCAGAAATCTGGCCATCATTGTGGTCATTGCTCTTAACCAGGGATCAACTCCTATTATACATGCCCTAATGCAGCCCACACAGTCTTACCCTCGCTACTGGACAGCTGAAGGACGGCCTCTTGTCTCCTCCCTACTCCGGTCCATGCTTTCTGAACACAGATTTGTCACTGTAATGCTTAATTTAGGACCACTGGCTCAAGGCTGTCTTCAGAGTGCAGTGCAGCACACTCATTACACCGCCACGCGAGGAACATCCCCGAATAAGTTACATACATTACTTGACTTCCAACCACGGATGAACACAAACTTTTCACAACTTCTACCTTCTCACAGGTGGTCCTCTCAACCACAAATGCTCCTAACCCACCAAATGCTACCCAGACTTCAAAGCCCCTCATTTGATGAAATCTGGGTGTGCCTTCAAACAAGGTTAAGCGATGCCCACAGAACTTTAATTATACAGCACTTGTCGGTCAGCATCAGCTTCCTCCTCCACGTCCCCGCCCCCCAGGCACATTCCTCAAGATCTCAAGAGACAATGAGGACCCATTCTATTCAGACATTATGAGTTCTAAGCATTCCCAAAAGTCTTCTGTTCAAATTCAAAGGAATACTCAAAATATTTAATTAATCACTCTGCAACAACAATACAGTTAAAAGGGTAGTTACAATAGACCAAATGTTGGTAGAAAATTTATAAATAGGATTTGGTGGAAATCAGCAACAGGTGAAAAGTTAAAATTTTAAAGTCTCCGTCTGCAGAAATTCTCATCAAAAGCTCAGTTATGGAAAAACAGGGATTTGCTATCAGCTGTACTTGAGACACACCTTTCTTTCTGGGGGAGGGGAGACTGGACAGATACAGGTGTGATGAGCTCCTACCCCACATTTGCCTTGCCATCTTTCAAGGTTCCAGTTGGGAGAAATCTCCAGAGGAACCTGGCCTGAGGTTCGGTTGAGGGCACTTCTGGGGTTCCTCCCGAGGTTGGCACAGCTCCTGCACCCTTCTCCATCCACCCGCCCTGCCTCGCTTCCCTCTCATTCTCTGTGGCGCCCCCTACCCACCGCAGTCCCCCTTTCCTTTGCCCTATCCCTCCTCTGTCGGCCCTCCCATCCCTCCCCTCTCCCTCCCGCCTACGGTTCCCCTCGGTACTCCCTGTCTTTCCCACCCCCTTTCTCTCAAGTTCTCCAGTCTCCCTCTCCCGCCCCACTCTTTCTAGTCCCCCACTCTTTCTAGTCCCCGACTCTTTGCCCTTTCTTTCCCCGCCCCCCACGGGGCGGCCCCGCTCCCACGTGACCGGCGGGGCGGGCCGCGGCGCATCGGGGGACGGCGAGCGCCGCTCAGGTCGCGAAGCGCGCGCCTCGAGAACGTCCCGGGACTGCCGAGGCGGGCGCGGGCAGAGTCCGGCGGGCGCGGGTGTGGGCGTGGCCGGGAGGGGCCGGGGCCGGGGGCGTCGCCGCGCGGGGCCGGGCCCCGGCCGTACCTACCGCTCGGCGCCCGAGAAGCGCCGCGTCCCCGCCGCCGCCTCTAGCAGCGCCGCCGCTTCCTCCACCGAGAGCTGCCGCGTCCCGCGGGGCCGCCCGCGCCCCCCGCGCCTCCGCCCCGCACGGCGGGACCCCTGCCTCAGCGCGAGCCCACCCCCAGCGCCACCCGTCCCTCCTCCCGCGCCACCAGAAAGAGAAGATGGCGCTCGAGTGGTCGCAGGAAGTGACGTCGGGCTTCATTTGCATGCTGGCCCAGGCAGCCAATTGGAGTGGAGTGTGCATGGGGCCCCTGGAACCCCCCCATGGGCCCCTGGGTCCCTGGGCGAAGCAGGGCTCGAGGCTCAGGAGCAGGTGCGAGGGTGCCCTGTGGCGCCCCCTCCCCTGAACCCGCTCCTGGCACAGGGTGCTGTCCTGCCAGCCTCACAGTTTGCAATCTATGGAAACTCTCGTGAGAGTTTAAGTGGGTGGTGACATTCTGAAGGGGGCGGGGACAGTGGTTATCGACATGTGACAGGTCACGTGGGATCACCAGATCTTTGAATTCATTTGCATGGAATGGGGTGGGGCTAGTGGTAGCCCTTGCGTGTAGCCCCGCCCACTTCTCAGAGCCAATAGAAAGCTAGCTGTGAAAATGCTTCTTGCCATTGTAGGGTAGAACTTTGGCTGTCACAACTGGGGCAAGTGGGCAAGTGTGACTGTGATTGACACATCTTGATGAACACTTCTTGGATAGGGTCTCCTGACTCCATAATTTCTTTTCCTAGGAAAGTTGTTACACCTTTTTTTGAAAATTCTGACTTTTAAGCTAGATCTACTACGTGTTAAGTAGGGAGAGGGTTAATTCCATACATTTGTATAAACTCTTAAATTACCTAAAAGTCCACTCTTGCCCCAATTTTGTTTTAAATTGTGTAGCAATAAATAGAATACTTTTCAAAATGGGTGAAAACACGGAATAAGGGCTTTAGAAAAAGTTCTGGATCTTCATCCATGGAGCCACCAAGCTTCTCACAAGGATTGACTTACAGCACCTTCCCAGCCTGTCCTCCCCTCACTCCAAGCTTCTCCCAACTTCAAGGCTTCCCACACTGCCCCTGTCCCTGTCGCTCCTCACAGAGGAGGCTAGGCCTTATTCGTCAGACCATCCCTCCCTTATCCTCAGAGGGCCAGGACTCCTCCATCAGACTTGCGCCACCTCCTCCACATCCACAGATGACCAGGCGTCCTTTGTCAGCACTGAAGTCCTGAGCACCTGTCTACCTTACAGCCCTCTGGATCCTAAGCCCCCAAATCCAGGTGAAGAGTTTGGTCCTCTTTCTTCTGGGCCTGCCCTTGTAATCAAAGAGTTCCTCCTTGCCCGCAAACTCCCCCCCCCCATGATTCCTCACCCTTCTCTAGCCCCACCACTCATCCCTGTGTCTTCAACAGCTTCCCCTCCTCAGCTAATCCTTGTATGTCAGCCTCCTCTGGAGTCTGCCTGGTCCTCTGGTCCTCCAGCAGGTGTCCACTACCCGCCTCTCAGGGGACAGGTGCTGGGCCAGTACTGGAACTGCCCAGGCTTCATTTTCTTTCCCTCCCTCATTAATCTCAAACCTTGTTATTGGGATTCCAAACGGGTATCTCCACCTCTTTCCTGAGTCTCAGTTTTCTTCCTCTGGTTGCCAATTGGGCAGCTCCACTTAGTGTCCCAGTGGCACCAGAGACCATAATGTCCAAAATGAGCCCACCACCCTCCCAACAGCCCTCCTCTGGTAGCGGTGTGCTTCCCTCTTGCCTCTCTACGCGGAGATGGATGTGTGCAGCCACAACATGTGCTTGCAGGCCCTGCATGTCAGGTGCCCCTAATGATCTAGCAAAAAGCACATCTGACCATGTCGTCCCTTCTTGCCATGACCACGCCAACCCTCCATAGTATCTGGCCCTGTTGGCCAGTGTGAAACACAAGGTCTTCACAAGCAGCTGGACCTAACCCTACCTCTGGCTCCTGCAAACACCATGTGGGGTTTGTCGTGGAGTTCCTGCCCAACCACCTGGACTAACTTCATTGCTAGCTGTTGCCATTCAAGGCTGCACTCTGCCTGCCTATCCACCAGGAAGATCTCCCTGACCATCCCACACACACAAACATGCCAAAATGTGGTCCTCTCCATACTCCTATAACATTCTCTGTGTTTCTCACTGCCCTCCCCACGTTAGTTTATCATCATCTCTCTCAAGGAGCACTGAACCAATATTCATCACTGTATTGCTAATGTTAGGTTACCTTAATATAATTAAATATAAACACAATATAAAGTATTCTCATAAATATAAATATCTGTATAACGAGTTTTTGACAAATATAAATATAATAAAATTCTAATAAATGTTGAATGAGGTTTTTCCCTAGCATCTTATTATGAAAATTTTGAACATACTGAAAAATTGAAATAATTGTTCAGTGAACACCTAGCTCTCACAAGTAATTCTTCTTTATTTACTGTATCACATATCTATTCAAATATTCATCTCTTGATCCATCTTCTATTTAGTACATTCAAGGAAAATTACAAGTATGGATGCACGTCATCCTCAAACACATCAACGTGGGCACTTATAAAGAAGGTTGAATCTCTGTTCAACATGGAGGTCAAGAGGGCTGCCCCTCCCCACAGAAGGGATCAGCAGTCTGACCTGGGGGCTCTATGAGATTATTTTCATCAGACTCAGGAAAGTACATGACAGTGAAATCATCTAACAGAAGACACAAATTAGATGGCAGTATTTAACTACCAGGGAGTCACAGCACCTGCAGGGTTACTCACAGTGTTCTCTCCTGCACAGTTGTGTGCAAGGCCAGGCCAGGAGTTTGATTTCAGCTGTCTAGTTAGATTGAAAAGTGAGGGGCCTCTGCTCCTGTGCTGAGCCTTGCTCTCTCACCTGGTAGCAGAGCCTGAGATGCCAACCCAGGCACCTCTGTGCAAATTAGAAAGTGGGCCCCTTAGTGTGTGCTGCCCTCAGGACCCTGGATGGTCAAGGAAAAGTGCCTTTGTGTGCTTTTCCATGTGTTCCTTTCTCTGGGCAGACCTGCCCCACGCTAGGCACAGATCTGGATTTCAGCTCACCTCCTCCCTGGCTGCAGGAGCCTCACATAGACACAGTGCTGTGCACAGACACAACTGCACACATGCTTATCACAGTAAAATAAATGGCTAAAGTTAATCTAAAAACAGTGAACTTTCTATAGAAAAAGAATATCTCTAGAAGTAACTCATGTGTATTCCTCCCCTCCTCTGTTTTACAGTCACTTTTTGTGTGTCTACCAGGTGGCAAGGACATAGGGATAGCAGATTCTATCTCTCCTCCCCAGAGCTCAGAGTGAGTCATGATGCTGGTCCATTGCATTCTACGGAGTCTGAAACACTTCTGGGCAGCTGCCCTCTCACCAGATCATCTCTGGAGGCTTTGGTGTTGGTGCGTCTCCAGCAGGCAAGGGAGACTCTCTTGGACCTTTCCTCTTCTTTTTTTGAGACAGAGTCATACTCTTTCACCTAGGTGGGAGTGCAGTGAAGTCATCACAGCTCACTGCAGCCTCTGACTCCTGGGTTAAGCAATTCTCTTGCCTCAGCCACCTGAGTAGCTATAACTACAGATGTAGCCACCATGCCTGGCTATGTTTTTATTTTTTTGTAGAGATGCAGTCTCACTGTGTTGCCCAGGCTGTTCTCAAAGTCCTGAGCTCAAGTGACCCTCCTGTCTCAGCTTCCCAAAGTGCTGGTATTGCAGGAGGGAGCTACTTAGCCCAGCCATTGGACATCTTATATAAGAACACCAATGCCATCTATGAGGGCGCCACCTTCATGACCTAATCACTCCCCCAAAGCCCCATTCTTAATACTCATCACATTTAGGGTTAGGATTTTGACATATAAATTTTGTTGAGACATAAACATTCAGTCTGTTGCCCCAGCTTAAAGAATTACTATGTCTTTGAAGGAAAGAACTACATTGCCAGAAGGACAGTGGGAGCCTTCAGCCAAAGAGGGCAAGGTCTCTGAGAATTTCCCTACTTTTAATTTAAGGATGCCATTGGTTCTTTCAAACTGTTTAGGATACCATGGGTACTAAAGGTAGTTTGTTTCTTGAGTAAGAGGCAACATTTTAAAGAGTTCTTTTATAATGGCCCCATAATGTGTATGCCTTGGTCACTTGATATAAAAGTTGGGATGCCCCAGGTTGGAAATACAAAAGCAAGCAGCTTTTTAGTAACAGAGAGGGCTGTGGCTTTTTGACAAGGAAGTGCTTTAACCCAGCCTGAAAATAGACAATAACTAAAATATATTCATGAAAGGTGGAGGGCACATAAAACCCAGTGGCTAATCATTCCCGAAAACCCCAGGTATACAGTGAGCCCTTAAGACCTTGGTTCTTGGCCATTTTCCATCCTTACAAATTATTCTATGACTATACTATTAACAGGTCATGACATGACACATAGCCTGAAAATAACTACAACTGTCTTTTGAGAGTTTTCTCACCAACACTGATGTAAGATAGTAAGCCATTTGTCCATGCTAAGATTAGCAGTTTCATTGAGATATTCAGCCAGTATTCACTTCCAATTATGTGGTACCACCAAGCAGCTTTGTTGGAAGTGCCAGAGATTATGAGTGAAGGCAGACTTTTCTATTCTTCTTATTCAAAATCAAGGCTTTAGCTGGGCCTGATGGCTCATGCCTGAATCCCAGTATTTTGGGAGGCTGAGGAGAAAAGATCCTTTGAGACCAGGAGTCTAAGGTCAGGCTGAGTAACACAGTGGGGCCCTGTAGCTGGTGTGGTGGCATGTGCCTATGGTCCTAGGTATTCAGGAGGTTGAGGCAGGAGGATTGCACAAGCCCAGGAGGTAGAAGCTGGCATAAGCTATGATGACACCATTGTGCTCCAAGCTGGGCAACAGAGCAAGACCCTGTCTCAAAAAAAAAAAAAAAAAAAAAAAAAAAAAAAAAAATCAAAAAAAAAAAAAAGGTTCAGCGCCCGTAGCTCAGCAGTTAGGGCGCTGGCCACATACACCAGGGCTGGCAGGTTCGAATCTGGCCCAAGACTGCTAAACAACGACAACTACAACAACAACAACAACTAGCCAGGCGTTGTGGCAAGTGCCTGTAGTCCCACGTACTAGAGAGGCTGAGGAATGAGAATTGCTTAAGCCCAAGAGTTTGAGATTGCTGTAAGCTGTGACACCACGGCACCCTACCAAGGGCGACATAGTGAGACTCTGTCTCAAAAAAAATAAACAACAACAACAAAAAAAATCAAGTGCCAAAGATGGATATCTTACAAGGGCCTCTTCATATTTGAATCCCCCCAGGAATTTATTCTTTAGGGATATATTTAGGCTCACAATCTCTGTGAAAAACCTCATAGCATGAAGACTTCCTAGAGTATTTTCTTCAGTTTCTCTGGTATCTCTTCTTGTATGAGCTTCAACCTTCATAACAGCTGCCTTCCTAGGAAGCAGGAGTGCAGCTAAAAGCTACTGTCCAGTTTGGAATGAGGTCCCAGTGGAACCTCCCAAATCATCCCAAAGTCAGGTTCTACTCCAAAAGCCCATCTGCTCCCTGTATGTGTGTTGACCTCTGGACTTTGACTAGTTGCCAAACTCTGCTAAGTGCAATAAGCTATGCCATCTGGGCTGTTTGCTTTAAGGAGAGGACTAAACCCTAAAGGAGAACTTCAGCTGGAGATGGGCATGGTGACCTGTAGCCCCAGCTACTCAAGTGGCTGAGGTAGGAGAATCACTGTAGCTCAGCTGTTCAAGGCCATCCTGTCAAAAATAAATAGATAAATAAAATGGAGACTGGGAGTGGTGGCTTATACTGTAATCCCAGCAATCTGGGAGGCCAAGGCTAGTGGAATACCTGAGCTCAGGAGTTTGAGACCAGCCTAAGCAAGAGCGAGACCCCATCTCTACTAAAAATAGAAAACCTAGCTGAGCCTTGTGGTGGGTGTCTGCAGTCCCACCTACTCGGGAGGGCAAGGCAGGAGGATCATCGGAACCTAGGAGTTTGAGGTTGCCGTGAGCTATGATGCAAGACACTCTACCCAGGGCAACAGAGTGACTGTCTAAAAAAAATAATTAAAATAAAATAAAAGGATAATAGTATATCCTGTTTGATAATCTGAAGTTTCAATTCTGAGGCATAATATATCAACTCATAAGCACTGGGTCAGGGTTGTCAACAGGAGTCTCTGGTAAATCAGAGCAAGATCCAGAAAAGGCCCTGAGGTACAGTTGGAACACCCCTTCTCTGGAAGAGTCCAGGGCACCACAGGGAAGAGCAGGAGTGTCAGAGGGAGAGGGGCAGAGGGCTGATTAGGGACTAAACCATATGGTCATCAGTCAGGTGACGTCTGTGCCCTGTGGAGAGGTGAGCACTGGAAGGCTTCCGCATAGGCCACCGTCCTGGATGTAGGCAGCCATGGGAAGTTCCGGGTGTCTGAGATGAGTTTATGCAACCAACGGGACGCTGCACAGGGGAGGCCCCATGCCTGTGTTTGGGCTCCACAACAAAGGATCTGTTACTGAGAACTCAGTCAATTCACACACAAGTGCTGCCATTTTGGAAAAATTTAACATTCATTTCTGCAAGACCCAGAAACCCCTTAGCTGTGTTCTGCAGAGTGAACCGGGCCATCTTCAATGTGCTGGACAAGCCTGCTTTTCCTCTTAGATAGGGCACGACCTAAATAATGGACTATATTTTGGCAAAATGGTAACCTATCTTTTAGAACTTTATATCCCAGCTCCATGCTATAGCCCAGTGGTTATGGCGCCAGCCACATGCACCGAGGTTGGTGGGTTCAAACCTGGCCTGGCCTGCTAAACAACAATGACAACTAAAACAAAAAAATAGCCGGGTATTGTGCCAGGTGCCTGTAATCCTAGCTACTCGGGAGGCTGACGCAAGAGAATTACTTAAGGCCAAGAATTTGAGGTTGCTGTGAGCAGTGATACCACAGCATTCTACCAACGGCGACATGGTGAAACCCTGTCTCAAAAAAAAATAGAACTTTATGTTCCTCTTTGCTGAGGCTGAGAGGAAGTAAATGGAACCCTCTGCACAGGCTTCTTTGTTTTCGGAGCAGTGTAGAAGATTGTCTGTACGTTGCATCAGAACTGAATCACAAAAAAATTCATTTTTTAAGTATCAATTGAGAGGACCTGAGAAAGAAAGAAGGGGCTTCCCTGTGTGTGACTTTCCAGGTGCTTTGTGGCCTCCCAGTGGGACATCTCATACAGGGCATGCGGAAAGAGGCAGCATCAGGACAGCGAGAGCAAGGAGCTCAGGGTGTGTCAGGCTCAGCTCTACTGATGGCTCTGCTGCCTTGAGCAAACCAACATTCTCTTCCACTTGGTGTCTCTGCTGGTAGGACAGCAGCACTACATGCAGCATGGAAGCCTCTGGACATTAGGCCTTCAACTAGAGGTTTGAACCCTTACTTTGCTTCTGGCTTTAAGGAATACTGGGAAATCTAGGTGACAGTGTAGAGGGTGCTATTTGAATGCTTAGGGCTCTCCTCCACTGGTCTTGCCTGTGTCAGTGGGACTGTTCAGATTTTTTTTTTTTTTTTGAGACAAAGTCTCATTTTGTCACCCTCAGTAGAGTGCTGTGACATCATAGCTCACAGCAACTTCATACTCTTGAGTTCAAAGCAATTCTCTTATCTCAGCCTCCCAAGTAGCTGGGACTACAGGTGCCCGCAATAGCCTGTGGCTATTTTTTAGAGATGAGGTCTTGCTCTTGCCCAGGCTGGTCTCAGACTTCTCTGAGCTCAGGCAATATGCCCACCTAGGCCTCCCAGAGAGTTCCCGGCCTGCTTGGATTACAGGTGTGAGCCACCTTGCAGTGTCCAGATCGTTATCTGTGGTCTGTATCAGATATAGTTCAGAGGGCAAATGTCCATCCAGAGCTCAGTCACAGAAATGTCCTCTGGGCCTCAGGAAAAGTCCCTCAGTTGAGCACTTTGTTTTACAAATCCATATTGAAGGCCAGTCTCTCTCTGCTCTGTTGAATTTGCAAGAGTAGTATCATTGAGCACAAGGAAATGTTACAATCAAGCCCCAAGGGTTACAATCAAGGGCTGGAATGAGGGAAAACCTTGTTTGAACACCCACCACTCTGGAATGGCCATTCCAAGGAGGAGGCTGGACAAGGTGGCAGGAAATTTTCCACCAGGAACTGGTGAGCTCCTTCACCATCATCTTGAGTGATATAAATCTGCCTCGAGTATTCGAGGCTCTGGTAGGATACTGGGCACTCTTCCTTCCTGGGAACTCACTGATCTGAGCCAACAGCTTTGTCCTTGTCTGGGTGTTTCTTGTGCAAATGGTATAACCAGCTCCTTCAGTGACCCCTATATAATCCTTTCCTTTAACAGATTGCTGGCACTTTTGAGTTGTTTTCCAGACTGGTGGATTTTCTTCAAGACAAAGGAGATTCCAAAGATTCCTGAGCAAGATTCCTGATGCCAACAACCACTCCCCACAAACCTGCCCTGACAATCCCCTCATTAGTTACAACTGAAAGGCTCTCAGCACTGCCACTAGCAGCCCACAGTCCAGCCCCTTAGCTAGAAACAGAATTGAAGCATCTCTAGACAAGATGTCCGTCATAGTGAAGACCCGGTTCTTCCTTGTCGATCTCTTTGTCTCACTAGTTGGACCCTTCTGTGACAGGAACTGGGCCCATTGACATTCCTTGAAGTCCCACGTGATGGACACTTTTCTGTTTACAGTGTGTGCCAGTGTCCTTACCAGCAGGGAGGGTAAGGGGGTGCCACCCAGCTGTGGGACCTCACAGCCACAGTTCATATTGGGTTCTGTCTCATTTAAAGTGCTTTCAAAATGTTCAGCTGAAGGGGGATTTTTGCCATTCTAATTTGTTTTTGAAGTAGGCATCTGTTTGGGGACAATCCTGGGACAGTACAGAAAAAACACACCCCAAACTAAGATGGAGTTGAGAGACCAAAGAATGAGAGAATTCAGGCTTGGTGAGCTAGGAGGGGTTACTAGAGATCACTTGCAAGAGTGTTTGCTCCTGGAGGCACAGAACTTTCTCCATGGGAGCTTCTTGCATGCAAAGTCCACACCAGCCCACCTGTAGTATGCCTTAAATTCCTTCCCTGGGGAGAGGCTCGGTCCTCATGTTCTATCACTGTGTGTCCTCACAGAGACAAACCACGCAGGCCACGAGGCACAATCATGTGCCTTCACACAGCATGCTATGTTAACAACAGTGCGAGCTCCCTTAGGCATTTTAGCATCACAACTAGCTGGAGGGTGTCACAGGACAACAAAGTGGTGCCAAAGCAGTCAGGGTGCGTTTAAGCCAAAACCCAAGCAGGAAAGTGCTGGGCACAGCTCTCATGTCTAGTCAAGGGTGGAGAGCCTATGGCCGTGGGGCCACGTGTGGCCATCTAGATGCTTGAGTGTGGTCTTTTTACTAAATCCAAATTGTGCAGAGCCCTGGACTTGGCTGAGGGTCGACATCTCAGCCAGCATGGCTCATTGCAGTCTTCGTGGGGAAACTTGCAGTTCCCCATGTCGAATTTCAGGGTCACCTCCACTGACAGAATGAGATGAGAGGGCCACTGTTACCGCAGCACCTTCTTCCACTCCCAAGTGTTGTCAAGACATATTTCTTAGTCCATCCCCCAAATGTCCTATAGTATTGTCTTTTTTGATTATTTGCATGATGAATTATAGTACAGTTGACTTTTACTAGAAATGTTACAGATTTGACTTTTAGGAGACATTGACCTACTTTTCTGGCCCTTTTATGACCCACAGATTTACTGTGGAAGGATAAATCTCATTGACCCCTCTCCAGGTCAGCCTGGTCAGCTTTTGCCTCCAGGACTTTGCATCTGAGATTCTGACCAACATGTGCCACATTGATGTAGGTTAGGTCACCCTGGGTCATGTGGATCTACAAGAACTCTACGTTTCTCCAAGAACAGTTGCCAGTCTCACTTGGGTCGAGGGAAATCCACAATTAGAGCTCTCTGTGCAGCTTAGGTGCAAGGCTGAAATTCTAGTTGCCCACAGGATACACCTGAGATATGGAAGAAAAGTCTATTTATAGCCAACACATTTTGAGGTTTTAGGATAGTTGTTGGGAAAAGGCAGGTCTGGAAACAGGGAAGAGGAGGGCAGAGCAGACAAGGAGTGGAAGGAGGAAAGTAGGAAAGAAAATGGAGAGGAAAATAGGGGATGCAAGCAGATGCTGGGAGGTCGAAGGAGGCTCTCAAGAGCCCTGGGTGGCTGGTCTTGCCCAACTCCTCAAATTGTTCATTAGCTTTGGTCAAGCAATCTCTTAGTGAAATGATTTTTTTTTTCCTTTGGTTTAGACGGGTGTCGGTTACCTTGCACCATCACAGCTCCAAGTGTGGCCAGATGGTCCCCAGAGCTGCCCACCTCCATGAGACATATGCTCCAGCTGCATCTTCAGAGGGGCCTCCTCTCTGTGAGAAGGGCCCTGGGCAGTTCCTCCATAGAATAAAAAGTCCCTAAAAGCCCTGCTAAGTATACTGACACAGAATTCAGGAGGCATAGGTATGGATTTGGCCTGAGATGTGCATCTCATATAATCCCCTCAGGGGAGGCTGAGGCTGGAAACCTCCCCTGAGATAGGCTGGTCAGAAGAGCTTTCTTTGGATAAAGAAACAAGATGGGCAAAGTAAAGGCAGACTATTTGGAGGGTGGTGATGCCATATTACCCAGAGCTGACTAGAAAACTTAGAAAGCTTTAAGAAGGATGCATCAGGGAGAAATCATTCAAGTTGAGAACTGTTTCACTTCCTGTTTGTTTCTCCCTCTGACCAGGGGAGTGTTTCATGAGTACCAGTGGCCAGAAAACCATAATAAACCTCCCAAAGTGAACACTCAAGCTAATGCCACAGGAGAGTTCTGCAGAACTGAGAACCCCAAGGAGCTGGGGAGAGCTGTCTGGAGCGAGACGGGTGTGGCAGATGTGTTTTCCTGGCTCCTAGTGTCTGTCTGTAACAGGTGTTTTCCATTCCACTTACCTCAGTGCATGACATGTTAAGATTTTAAAAATCAAGCTAACCAAGATTACTTTTGCCAACCTTAACAATGGCAATCAGGGAATAGGATTGAGTTTACTTGAGCACAGAGTTTGAGGATAGCCACCCGGGAGGACACTGACTCCAAAAGGATGGGGTCAGTACTCCAAAGTGGGGAAGTTTGAGAGTTATTCACATAGGCACACCTGGAGAGTGCAGCAAGGCTCCACCACCTCCACAGAATTGGGGAATAGCTACAGTGACGTATATGTACATAGAGGGTGTCAAAAAAATGTATGGAAAACAAAACGTATTAAATTTGTAATACTCAAGTCATGTTTGACTTCTGCTACATTTACAAGAGGTCGCAAACATATCCTGAATTCATCTTCTGTTACCAGTATATACTGAGGATTACAGTTTTAATACCATTTTTTCTTTTCTAAAATGTATCAACATTTTTTGGCATCATATATATATAAAATATATTTTTTAATTTTTTTTTTGAGACAGAGCCTCAAGCTGTCGCCCTGGGTAGAGTGCTATCAAATGGACCATGGTCGGGTCTCCCCACTCTCTCCTGCGCCACTCCTCCCCAAAAGACGCCATGGCTTCCAAGCAGAGAGAAAGCCTGGTCCGGGATCTGTGCAGGTCACTGTGGGTCGACACGCTCTCACATGCATGGAGATGATATTGAGTCCTCTCAGCACATGTTGCTTCTGTGGGTACCAGTCCCCTCACCTCCAAGTGGTGAGTGGCTCCCTCCAATGCTGGCACCTTTCTCAGTCCCCTAGGATGCTGCGCATAAGGGTTTCCATTTTAACTGCCTGGCAGATTCTGTGACTCCTGAGAGGTATGGCTTATTGTCGGTGATATGAAACGCCCTTTTAAGGACAACAGGGCGCCTCGCTGTCAAATGCAATGTTTAACACGTGGGCATCGGACATGCTACCCTGACGACTTTGCCCATCTTGTTTCTTTATCCAAAGAAAGCTCTTCTGACCAGCTCACAGCAACCTCAAACTCCTGGGCTCAAGCAATTCTCATGCCTCAGCCTCCCAAGCAGCTGGGACTACAGGCACCCGCCACAACATCTGGCTATTTTTTGGTTGCAGCCATCATTGTTGTTTAGCGGGCCCGGGCTAGATTTGAACTCACCAGCTCAGGTGTATGTGGCTGACGCCTTAGCTGCTTGAGCCAGAGGTGCTGAGCTGATATATTTTTACTTTTTATTTATTTATTTTATTTATTTATAAGAGACAGGGTCTCCCTTTGTCACCTGGTCTGGAGTTCAGTGGCACAACCATGGTTCACTGTAGCCTTAAACTCTTGGGCTTGGCTGAGCCTCTCTCCTCAGCCTCCCAAGTAGCTGGGATTACAGGCACACACCACCATTCCTAGTTAAATTTTTGTAGAGATGGGATCTCAGTATGTTGCTCAGGCTGGTCTGGGACTCCTGGCTTCAAGTGGTCCTCTTGCTTCTGCCTCCCAAAGTGCTGGAATTAGAGAGTGAGCCACCACACCCATCCAGTCACAGCAGTGTGACTGGTGATAGGAAGTGCTTCTCTGTTGGGAAGGGTTTTGTTATCATGTACATCAAGGATGCAGCAGTCAGGGACCTATCTCAGGGCCATCTGGTCCCCGTTGGAAACAAGGAAATGGGAGGAAGGTAGTCTATAATAAAGAGAAGTAGTTAAGAGGTTGAGCTGTGTGAGTTGGTCTCCTTAGGGCTATAACTTTTGGAAGCCCCAGGGTAGACAGGCTACATTCTTTAAAGGAAAACCATCAATAAGCACACCCTGCTGCTGCACTGTAGTTCATCAGATGCCTGGGTTCTGTGCCTGTATAAGCAGCAATGTCCAGTACAGATGAATCCTGTTCTTCATCCCCTTAGAAAAATACAAAATCAAGACATTCACAGATAGATACCAATGCATATAACTTGTCCAAAAATGAAGGGCAGAGTTTAGAAAGTTTGAAACCATGCTATTTCATAAGTGTCCTTCCCAAGACAAATCAAATGCATGGAGTGCAGGAAGCCCACATCAAACGCAGGCCATGCTGACCAGCAGGGAGAAGAGCCTGCCTCATACACAGCTCGGCCCCTGCACAAAGCCAATGATGGCACAGCCTGATCTGCTGTGAATCCCAGTGCTGCTGTCTATCCATGTGGACATGCTCACACTGTGCTGTAGAAGAGTAGCCCCAGGGAGGGGGTGCCTGAGCCTAGTCTGCACACAGATCACTTCTCTAAAATCTAAAACATTTCCACTTCTAAAATATCTGTGTTCCTGAGACTCCAGTGAGGGTGAATGAGCACCACTGACCCACTCCCCAGGGCTCTCAGATTCACATTGCCTGCTGACCCACACCACACAGCCCTGTACCTTCAGAACACCTCATGGCCCTTGGGACAGTGCACAGGGCCCTCAGGCTCATAGGCCCTAGGCAGTGGCTCTAACTCTCTAAGGAGAAGGCCCTTTACTCTAAGACCACAGCCCTTACTGCAAGGGGACAGAGGGTGAGGAGAGAAGTGGGGGAAAGAGATGCAACTGGGCCAGACTAATAGTGCCTTTGGTGTTCTCAGTGGAATTTTAATAAGAAAAGGTTTTATGCTGAATAATTGATGCTACTGATCATCTCCACTAGTCTCGGCATGTCTGAAGACACAACATGACTGACAGAAATACCAGGCTATCATTTTTTAAATAAGAGAGTACATGCATACTGATTTGTATGTTCTGCCCAGTCACTTAAATATAAGACACTGGGTTTGTGCACACCTAAAGCAACTACTTGTATCTATCCTGCCCAATAACAACTAAGCACCATAAAATGAAATAAAGACAAATTATTTAACTCTAAAATAAGTACATCTCAAGCTAAATCCTTCCCCCCTGAAGTGGTAGTAGCCCATGGGTAGCCTGTGGACAGAAGCCACTCTCCCTTCCTCTGGTATTTTGTCCATTTAGGCCATAAATTGTAAAAGTTGATCTTTGTCATTCGTCAAATGCCATACATTAAAGGCATCTTCCTACGAACACGGAGAGATGAATAAAAACGTCCTAAGTATCATATGAATAGGTAGCTGAAAGAGAAATGGCACATTTTCCTGCAGCTTCTTTTCTCCTGTCCCCATTAGGCCACCTCCAAGAGTCCCTAAAATCCTAGAAACCTGGATCAGTTCATGGTCAGGCCCACAGGCTTGATGAGCCCGGGACACATACGTGGCTGTGAAGCTATGAAGATTGCTCTGTCCTTATTCTCCCAGATGGACACCTGTTCCCATGAGAGGCCAGTCCCCAAGCCATACACAGAAGTTATGAGAGAGGGAGGAATGGAGGTAGGAACCTCCCCAGTACACCTTCCTGGAACAGAACAGAAGCAGCACAGTAGGCGCTGGTGGGCAGAATACCCAGGAACATTGTGAGTAGCTTTTCATGGGTTGAGAGCAATGTTCTTTCCTGCAATAGACACCCTTGGTGGCACTAAATTTAAGCATGGTAGGAGGTCCAGTGGTCTAGGCAAATGTCATGGAAAAGGTGAAGAAAATTTTCCATAAAATGTGGGTCACATGAGTTTTTGTCTCATGTTTTGGACTTTGAATCCCCCCAGTGGCTTTTAATGTCCTATCCAGGGCAAGGTGGGTAGACATGAGGGAGTGAGGGAACATGGAAAAGGCTTAGCTCACTAAGTTCCCTCCCTAGTAGGCCTCCCAGAAATCCACAGGAGGGGGCAGGTCATCCTGGAGATCAGGAGTCAGAGAGTGTGATGTCAGTCCTCACTGGGACCCCAATGTTGAAAACCCTGGATGGGGCTTGGTGCGATGGCTCACACCTGTAAACCCGGCACTCTCAGAGACTGAGGTGGGTAGATTGCCTGAGTTCAGGAGTTGGAGACCAGCCTGAGCAAGACAATATCCTGTCTCTACTAAAAATAGAAAAACCATCCAGGTGTTGTGGTGGGCACCTGTAGTCCCAACTACGTGGGAGGCTGAGGCAAGAGAATCTCTTAAGCCCAGGAGTTTGAGGTTGCTGTGAGCTGTGACACCACAGCACTCCACCCTGAGTCAAAGCACTGCCCAGGAGGGGTGCTAGTCACCTTTTCACACACCTGGAAGGGGCCAGCACAGGCCAGAAACCCTACTGAGACACCTGTAACCTGGCCAGACTTAGGGCTGCGGACCTCAAGGACACCCCCACACACCTAGTGGGCCTGGAGTGCCCAGCCAAGGCTGACCCCACTGCATGGGACAGACCCAGACAGGCAGACCCTAACCCTAACCCAGCCCAGGTTGGGGGGCAGGCTCCCCTCAGCACCATGTAGGAGGGCCTCCCAAGCCACCAGTCTATGTGCTACTGACCTAATGCTGGGTCTTAGGTTGGGGTTAGAGGTCTGGGACCTCATCTTCCCTGGCTCTGTGCCATGGAACCTGGCCGGTCTTTGATGAGCCAGGGTGGGGCTCAGCAGGTGTGGAACAAGGCACAGGTGCTCACTGTTGTTCTGGGATATGAGGAATGTATGAATCCATTTGTATTTCATCCACTCATAAGGGAGCACATTCTACATGTTGCTCTGAGTGCTTCCCCTATGAAACGGGGGTTCCTCTCCAGATAGGGTGAGCCAAGAGCCAGAACCACTTCCCCCTGGCTTCCACACCCTGCCCTACCATGCAATGTGAGCACAGCAGAGGGCAACTCTAGGACAAAGGCTCTGCCTCCTCCTGATGCGCTAAGAATACTGGGGTCCTGGTGGTGGTTTCACTCCAGAGAAGGCAGGCCAAAACCTCAGGCTACTGCCCACCCCCTTATCTGAACTCCTAGGTGATGGATGACTGGTGTCATTGAAAAAAGCTCACCCTCCATATCCCAGCTCCAGGGCAATGGTTCAGAAATTTTGCTGTCAAGCAGGTAACTCCTAGTCTCTTCCCAAAAGAACTGATCTTGTTGCAATAGAGTGTGCAAAAGTTCAAGCCTAACGGTGCTCTCAACAACAGTGGAGGCTATGGAAGGTGAGTAGAGGAGACTGGTAGGCTCATGGAGAGAAAGGCTACACTACAGGCTCCTAGTTTGCCAGAGAGAGCTGGGGAAAGACAGCTGGAAAGAGCCACCTAAGGTCAAAATAAATCTCAAATGCTGACCCAGGAGCTGTCCTTCAAAGGATGCTAGATTTGATTCTTTAGGCTGTGGAGTGATTTATGTCCCAGAGCATTGTGGAAGCAATAGAATAATTAGCGGACTAAACACTTAGGTGTGGTCAGAGAAAAAAGTCAGAGATAGCCTTGCTGTGACCAAATGAGAGGCTCACCAAGTCCCAGGGTGGCGCTAGACACATCCAAGGTTGAGTTCTCTGAGTAGCAACATTAGATACGTAACACTCTGGGAGTCTGGGGGTAGAAGAAGATAGATTCCCATAAAGGAATCCAGTCAGTCACTAAACAAATAAGTAAATTACAATAAACAAGCCTAGGGAGAGAGGCTAGTACTAGTAAGAGTTGCTACCTACATCATCTAAAATGTCCAATTTCCAAAAAATTACAGCACACGCAAAGAAACAGAAAGGTATGATCTATATACCAGGAAAAAAAAGGGGGGGGAGGGCAGGAAACAAAGTTCCTATGATAGTGACCGGATGTTGGACTTAATAGAAAAAGCCTCCAAAGTAGCTTTTACAAATATGTTCAAAGAACTAAAGGAAACCTTAATGAAAACAAAGAAATAGAAGATATGAAGGCAACATGGCATCAAGTAGAGAATACCAATAACAAGCAGCAATTGTAAAACCAAAACAAACATAAATTCTGGAGCTGAAAAGTACAATAACTTAAATGAAAAATTCACTTGAGGGCTCAATAATATATTTGATGGAGGAAGAAAAAATAAGTAAATTTGAAAATAGATCAATAGAGATGGCATAGTCAGAATAATAGGGAGAAAAATGAAGACTCAGAAAAACACAGAGAAAAATGAAGACTCCGAAAAACGCAGAGCACTATCAAATGCACCAATACACATACAATGTAGAGAGAAAATGCGTAAAGGAGAAGAGAAATACTTGATGCCTTAAAATGTCCTAAAACTAAAAAAGAAAAAAAAAATTTATCTACCTAGGAGTCTTGATGAAATCCACATAAACAAAGATACACAGATATATAATAATAAAAATGCCAAAATGCAAAGACAGGAAGAAAATATTGAAAATAAGAGAAAACTAATGCAGGGGATTGGAGCCCATAGCTCAGTGGTTAAGGTGCCAGCCACATGCACTGGGGCTAGTGGGCTTGAACCTGGACAGGGCCTGCTAAACAATGACAACTGCAACCAAAAAATAGCCAGGCATTGTGGTGGGTGCCTGTAGTCCCAGCTACTTGGGAGGCTGAGGCAAAAGAATTGCTTAAGCCCAAGAGTTTGATGTTGCTGTGAGCTGTGACACCACAGCACTCTATCAAAGGTGACATAGTGAGACTGTCTCAAAAAAAAAAAAGAAAGAAAGAAATACTAAAGAAAGCTCTTTAGGCTGAAAGAAATTAACACCAGATTAAAATCTGAATCCACACCAAGAATATCAGTAATGGTTATATAATTACAAAATACAGAAGAAGCATGTACTTTTTCTCTTTTCTTCACTTAACTGATTTAAGATGAAATTGTAGAAAATATGTAGATTGCGTATTACTAAATGCATAAAAATGCAGCATATTTTACAATTTAATGGAACAAAGGAAAGAGAGTGAGCAGAGCTGTACTGGGATGGAGGAAGTGACTCCATCCGGGAACCTGAAAGAAGCTTTCTACATGCTGATACTGAGGCTGAGGGTATCACATTAAGTTACATCAGGCGTTAGAAGAATATGTACAATATGCTGCCTTGTAAGGAGAAACAAATATATACATGTATATTCTTATTTTCCAAAAAATAACAATAGCATTCACAAGCCAAGCATTGCCTAAGGAAGAGACAGAAGGCTTCCCTGGAGCCTAGGGAAGGAGAGGCCCTGCCCACACCTTGATCTCTGACTTCTGGCCTACAGAGCTGTGAGACAACAAATTTCTATTGTTTCTGTCAACAAGTTTTTGGGAATTTGTTATAGCAGCCACAGGTTCCCACTGGCCAAAGTTGGGATAATTTAAACATCAAAACATATGAATATATTAACTATTGAGTAAAATAAAAAACCTCAAGTTTATGCTGAATAAACAACCAAATAAAATTAAAATCTGATGGGGCAAGACATGTGGGTTGTTATCTAGTACCCCAGAGGTACTTACTAGCACCAAGTGTGCCTGACAGATGCGCAAACGTGGCCAGGAACTGACAGCCCAGAACTGAGGCATAGTGTTGCTACCCTGACATTCCTGCCAGAGAAGCAAGTTCTGAATTTAATCATGAGAAGCACCGAGCACGTCCAAACTGCTGCGTGCTCCACATGACTGGGCTGAACTCCTCAGAAATCCACAAGGGCCAAGGAATCAGGACAGCTGCTCCAGGGTGGAGAGGATCCATGGGGTGGCAGATCCTTGGCACCAAAGGACATCACTGGGACAAATGGCAAACCTCAAAGGGATCTGAGGACTCACTGACATCAGGGCAGGCTTTGTGAGTGGGCAATGTGTGCCATGTAGACCTCACATGTGGTTTAACTCTCCGCTTTCACCATCTTGAAATTAATTTTTGAATAAGGTACCCTACTTTTTCATTTTGCATGGGGCCCCACAAATTAATATAACCAGTCTGGGGTATATTAATATGTCAGTTGATATCCCAATTTTGATGGTTGCACTGTGGTTCTGTGAGAAAATGTCCTTGCTTTTAGGAAATACACATTTAAAAAAAATACACATCAATGGTGGTTACAGGTATCAAGTAGGCTGGTGACTCTCAAATGGTTTAGAAAAACTTTTCTATACTAGACTTTTACTTCTCTGTACATTTGGGAATATTCCAAAATAAAAACTTATCTTAAAAGAGGTATATGCAAAGCGATCCTATTTTGTAAATACAGTGACAGAAAAAAAGGCGGGAAAGATATATAACTCCTTCCCACCTGTTTTTTTTTTTTGTTTGTTTTTAGACAGATTCTCACTATGTCGCCCTAGGTAGAGTGCCACGGCTTCACAGATCACAGCAACCTCAAACTCTTGGGCTTAAGTGATTCTCTTGCCCAAGCCCCAGCCTCCCAAGGAGCTGGGACTACAGGTGCCTGCCACAATGCCCAGCTATTTTTTGTTGCAGTTGTCATTGTTGTTTAGCTGGCCTGGGCTGGGTTTGAACCCGCCAATCTCGGTGTATGTGGCTGGTGCCATAACCACTGTGCTACAGGTGCCGAGCTCTCCCAACTTTTTCTTAAAGATGGGGTCTCACTGTGTTGCTTGAGTTGGAGTGCAGTGGCTGTTCACAGGCATGATCATGGCAAATGTAGCCTCAAGTTCTTGGCTCAAGCAACCCTATCATCTCGGCTTCCCAAAGTGATGGGACTGTAGACATCCCCCACCACATCCAGTTTTACACCCAAATTTAACAGTGCTTGCCTCTGGGAGATGAGAGTACATGGGGCTTCTTTCATTCTTTCATTTTGGTGGTATCATATTTCTAGATTTTCTGACAAAGAACATATACCATTGCTGTAAAAAGAAAATGAAGTTAGGCTGGCTGTGGTGGCTCACACCTGTAATCATAGCACTCTGGGAGGTGGAGGTGAGTAGATTGCTTGAGCTCAGGAGTTTGAGATCAGCCTGAGCAAGAGTGAGACCCCATTTCTACTAAAAATAGAAAAACTAGCCCGGCATGGTAGTGGGTGTCTATTGTCCCAGCTAGTTGGAAAGCTGATGAAGGACGATTGTTTGAGCCCAGGAGCTTGAGGTTGCTGTGAACTATAATGATGCTATGGCGTTCTACCCAGGGCACAGAGTAAGACTTGTCTCAAAAAAATAAGATAGGACGGTACCTGTGGCTCAAGGAGTAGGGCACGGACCCCATATACCGGAGATGGCAGGTTCAAACCCGGCCCCAGTCAAAAAAAAAAAAAAAAAACCCACATAAATCGTCTTTAAAACTAAAGAATCTTTGGGGAGTTATGGATATGTGTTGTACCATGGTACATAAGGCTATATGTAAGGCTGTATACAGCTCCAATTTTCCCACCACCCTCTTCAGCTTCAGCTTGAACCATTGTCCACTGGCCTAGCATTACTTTCACCGTGACCCTGAGCAATGCTAACACGCAAAGGCAGATTAAGGATATGATGGCTTTCATTAAACAAGAAGCCAATGAGAAAGCAGAAGAAATAGGTGCAAAGGCAGAGTCAGAGTTCAACATTGAGAAAGGTCGGCTTGTGCAAATCCAAACACTGAAAATTATGGAATACTATGAGAAGAGAGAGAAGCAGACTGAGCAGCAGAAGAAAATTCAGGCGTCCAATCTGATGATTCAAGCAAGGCTCAAAGTGCTCAGAGCGAGAGACGGCCTTATCACAGACCTTATCACAGACCTACCGAATGAAACAAAACAGACCCGGGAAGGTGGTGAGAGATACAACCGGTGCCAAGCACAGCTGATGGACTGGTCCTCCAGGGTTTGTACCAGCTGCTGGAACTGGGAATGAATGTTGCAGGAGACCAGATTTCCCTCTGGTAGAGGCTGCAGTGCAAAGGCAATCCCTGTGTACAGAATCGCCAACAAAACAGTGTCGACATGCAAGCTGATCGGGAGGCCTATCTACCGAAGGAAACAACCGGTGGTGCTGAGATGTGTAATGGAGATCATACACCCTTTAACAGGGTGTTGAAGGTTTCCAATACCCTAGAAAGCTGGCTGGGCTTCCCAGGTCAGCAGATGATGCCAGAAGTGCTGGAGTCGGTGAGGCGCGATGGTTCACGCCTGCAGTCCTCGCACTCTGGGAGATCAAGGTGCTGGATTGCTTGAGACCAGCCTGAGCAAGAGCAAGATGCTATTAAAAAATAAATAAAAATAATTTTAAAAATTTTAGAAAAGAAAAGAAAAAAAAGGAGAAGTCCTACCGGGAGCCTTGTCTGGTGCAAAAGGCAATGGGAAATGTTTGGTGTAGGCCTTTGGGAGACGGAGTCCATCCACTGCTCTGCCGCTAGCATATGAAAGCTTCGAATATTTGAGAAAACTGAGAGTGTCTGTGTAGCTTCCTCTTTGCTGTCCAAATATTGCTCTGTACTTACCAGTGCATACCTTTCCCTCCTGAGGCTAATGTCCTCGCCCTAATTATTAACAATGGGAGGACGTTTCACTTACTATGATCAGGAAGCCACCTCCAATTCATCTCCAGGCAGCTCAGCTCTCGGCTGGTCCTGCAGCACTAGGTGAGGGAATCAGTTGGCAGCTGCATGAACTTCACTCAGTCTCCTGCTCTTTCTCTAGTTCCCAGTTACCTAGTCTAGAGGGTGGCAGGTATGGTGTCCTCTGCCTTGACGTCTCTGCTCTTGAGGTATAAAACATATGTGGCACATGCGTTTCTCCTGGTGGTAATAGCCTCCCTCCCACCTATTTGAGCCTTAGAAGTTTTCCTAATCTATAAATGAGATTTGCAACCTAAGCCATGGATATGCTTAGTTATTAAAACAAAAGATTTCTGTTGGGGAAAAAAACAGTATGCAACAGTTAAAAGACGTTGAATTGTGTGCTGCAACTAGAGGCAGTTCATTATATGTGGATTATTTCTGATAAAATTGATAATGAAAACATTAAATGCTAGTGAGACAAGATAAAACACTGGGGGAAAAAATTCCTCAAAGCATGTTGCATTCTGATTGTTCTTGCAAGTGTCTTTAAGATCTCGCTTCACTTTGAGAAAACCACTGCTGGAAATTGTAAATGGTGTGCGTTTGGCTTCAGCAGGAAAGAGAAGCTGGAACGCTAAAGTGCAAACCTATACCCCCAAAAAAGCCTTGGTTATGCATCAAATGATTGGGAAAGAAAATGTATGCTTATTATGTTTAAAAAAAAAATTTAGAGTATATATCTCTATATTGTTTTATAATGACTCCTCATTTTAGCTGATATTTCGTGATTAACTGCTAACTTCTGCCCTGACCCTATCACATGGCAAGGCTTCCACAGTAGACTTGTCCCGAAAATCCCTGAAACCATCCTAAAAGTGTGCAGTAGTGTCCTGTTCCAACAATCCAGCAAACTTGTTTTTCCTCCTTTCCTCCGAGGGAGCCGGTTGCCATGTGTTCAGTGGAATTTGAGTACAGGGAGCCACAAAATTCTGGCTCACATTCTTAGTGTGGTGAGGTGCTCATGTTACAGAAAGCCTTTCTGGAGCTTGAACTTGCCCAGAGAAATGGCAGGTGTGATCACTGACACCACTGAAATCGTTCCCTATGTCTATATCTACGTGTGTGTGTGTGCGCATGTGCACACATGGCTGTGCATCTGAGTAGGCAAGTTTTGTATCACTTCAGTGTTTCCACACTGGGATTCTACCACATACCTCGTATATACCACAGCCCATTCTTTATTCTCTCCACCAACTCCTGAGCTCCTGAGCTATGCAGTAGAATGATGGGCTCCCACACTTAGGATCACTGAGGATTAACAATGGGAGTGTGCAGCCTGGGCAACATAGTGAGATCTCATCTCTACAAGGAAAAATAAAAAAAATTATCCGGCTATGGTGGCACACACCTGTAGACCCAGCTACTCAGGAGGCTGAAGCAGGAGGATCACTTGAGCCCAGGAGTTTGGAGTTACAGTGAGCTATGATCACACCTCTGCACTCTAGCCTGGGTGACAGAGTAAGACCCTGTCTCAAAAATACACAAACAATCAGAGTGTGGTCAATGAGATTATCACCCCAATCCTTCCTTCCCTGATATAGGATCCTAATCCCTCTCCCAAGGTTTTGCAAGGGCACACCACTTCTCTGTTCCTAAACATTGGGCTGGGCCATTGAGGTGAACAGGATGTAACTAAGCACGTTTGTGCACTTGGCTTGCTGCCATTTGTTTTTGCCACTGGTTCAAGAGACATGTGGGCAAACCTAGACCCAACCTGCAGGCTGGAGCCAAGGTGAGTCAACCAGTAGCCTGAAGCAGAGGTGCCCCAGCCGACTCATAACCCACAAGCCAGAAATACACGCATTTGTGTTATATGCCACTGAGATGCAGGGGCCACTTTTTATGCAGCACAGTGGAGTAAAAGCCTAACTGATACAGAGGGGAACCTTCAAGAGTTTCTAGTCCAACCCACTGACTTTGAAGTTAAAGTTATTTACTAACTCTGTGATCCTGACTAGACAGTTCCTGGTCTCAATTCTATCATCTATAAAGTGGAAATACAGTACCTATCTCACCCAGTTCTCAGGAAGGATATAAGGATGAACGATGGCTGTGAGAACGTTTGCTCAGTGTCATAACAATGCTGCTGTGAATACTGGACTGCCAATGCCCCCCTCCCCACCCTGCAGAATAAAGCCATCATCTCTTACCATGGCAGGCAAATCTCCCACGCCTGTCCCTGCCTTTGGCAACCACTTCATCTCTCACAACTCTCACGCACGCTGCTGCTGCCACTCATACCATTTGCCATTCCCCAAACTCTCTGATCCTTACCCCATTCCTTTTCTCACGTTGGTCCCTTCCCTTCCAAAGCCTTTTCCTGCCATCTCACCTCTTGGAAATTTACGTGGTGTAACCCAGATAGCACATCCTCCAAATGGCTTCCCCAGTTCCTTTAGCTACAGCTCAGAATTATTTCCTTCCAGATTCATAACACGTTTCACTTGTACAACAGGTACTGGATCCAAGGCCATCACCCGCACTAAGTGAGAACAAGCTTTCTGAAAGCAAGGATCATTTTTTGTTCATTTTCATCTCTCATGGACCCTAGCCTAGGAAGTACTATGTGTATGCTCAATGTTTAGTTTTTGGTTTTCAGTTTTGGTTTTTGAGATAGTCTGTCTTTGTAACCCTCAACAGAGTGCCATGGCATCATAGCTCACAGCAACCTCAAACTCTTGGGCTCAAGTGATCCTCAGTCTCAGCTTCCTGAGTAACTGGAACTGCAGCTAATTTTTCTATTTTTAATAGAGACAGGGTCTCTCTCTTGCTCAGGCTGGTCTCAAACCCCTGAGCTCAAGCAATCCGCCTTCCTCAGCCTCCCAGAGACCTAGGATTACAGGCGTGAGCCACCACACCTGGCCCCAAAGGTGTGGTTCTTAGCCCTGGAGAACTTTGAGTTTGTGCTGTTATCACCACCACCATGATTATTATCAGGAGCACACCCCAACTGATAGATGCTACTTCCATGTCCTTAACAATCCCTCACATTTGGGACGTGCATTGGACAGGATTCTCCAGAGAAACAGAACCAGTAGGAGATATAAACATGGATAGATGAATGGATTAGATAGATAAGGGGAGGGAGAGATTTATTATGGGACTTGGCTCATGCAATTATGGAGACTGAGGAGTCCCATAGCCTGCTATCTGTATGCTGGAGAACCATGGAAGCTTGTGGTGTCATTTTATCTGAGTCCAAAGGCATGAGAATCAGCAGGACTTGTGTTAAGTCTGGGTCTGAATCCAAAGTCTGGGCCTGGGAACCAAGAGCACCAATGCCCAAGGGCAGGAGAAGGTTGCTGTCCCTACTCCAGAAAAGGGTGAATATGCACTTTGTCTGCCTTTTTTTCTAATTTGGGTGCCAACAACAAATTAGGCAAGATTTCTTTACTCAGTACTGACTTGAATGCTAATCTCTCCTGGGAATACCCTCACCGACACACCCAGATGCGACATTTACCAGCTCTCTGGGCATCCCTTAGCCCAGTCATATTGACACATAAAATTAACCACTACACAGGAAGGAATTATGGACTCCAAAGCTCTTCCTCTCTCCTTAGTTCACATGAAGCTTGTTGCCAGTCTACAAGGCAGCAAGGTGAGCTTCCCCCACATTCCCATTTAATAGATGAAGAAACTGAGCTCAGAGAGGGCATGCTTGAAATCAGATAGCCAGTGATGACCTCCAGACTGCATTGGTCTGTGCCTGGAGAGTTTTCAAAAATTCTCCAACTTCTTTTCTCCCAAATACCTGTCTTGTTCCTGCCATGCCTCTGTTCTCATCCCCTTTAGGGCCATCTACTTTGAAATAAGTGGACAAAATCATTGAACACTGTGCGCCAGGTGTCACTCAGAGTACTCACAGGCACTAGCTCTTGTAACTTCCCAATACTCTGCCAGAGATGTAGAATTATTGCCGTCTCCACCTCACAGATGGGGAAAACAGGCTTGGGAAGTGAGCAACTATCTCAAGGTCACACCATGAGTGAGTAAGCTGTAGAGAAGAAACCCAGCCCCCCGCAGTCTGATCTGAAGCCAACTTTGGCACTACTGCACCAGGAACAGCCCAGAGCTGCCCCTCCTCCACGCCTAGCCTCAGCAGTGGGAGATTTTTGTCCCCAAAGTGCTGGACTGAGGTAGACTCTCAGTGACCCAGGCGAGGGTGCCCTATCCTTGGCTGAATATTCATTGTCATTACCAGCTTAGGGAAATCAGGCCTTGCTGCTGTTATCAATTATGCATGGTCCTGGGCTAAGCCCCTGCACCCTGGGAATTGAGAGAAGGTGCTTCCAACTCCAGAGTGGAGTGTGGCAGTATGTTGGTCACCTGCCTGTCACTTAACTCTTTCCCTGCTGCCTCAGCGCTAGTGACAGGGTTCAGGCCTGGTTTTCTGTTTTGTGGGTCTGTATTGGGTGAACAGCTACTGAATGTTCCACTCCCCGTGAAGCCCCAGCCAGCCAGCCCTGGCCATTGGGTTCACTGTAGGCCTCATTAGTGGCCTGGGCTGGGATTTACACAGATGTAAATCAGGTCATTAGCACCTCAGGCTTTGGCAAGGAGGTGTGGCCAAAAGGGAATTTAAGGGCCACAGAGAGTGGGGGTGGGGAGCAAACTTTGTGCCCAACTTAATGTTTAACCTCTGGGACAATGGGATTGCGAGTCTTCCCCACCCTAGCCCAGGCAGCTTCTGGGAAAAGAGTGGAGAAATGCACGTAGTAACAGATGAAGCTGGGTGTGTGTGTGTGTTTGTGTGAGAGAGAGAAATGGATTCCCTAAGTTATACATCAGACACAAGGTGGTCAGGGCTGGCCTGTAGAAGGCAACTTCTCCAGAGAATACCCCAATTCTCTCCCTGAGCACTTTACCCTCCTTTGTCTAGAGGGAGAAGCCCCTGAGCTCCTCCCTCTAGAGGAGGAGGTTTAACACAGGGCTAAACCTTCGGAGGGGGGAACTGAAGGGAAGATAATTCCAGGAGGGGGGAAGGGGGAGGGAGGGAGGGGGAAGGGGGCGAGAGCAAGAGCAAGAGAGAGGGACCCATTTTCTGGTAAATAATTAACAACAAAAAATGTTTCCCTAAAAGAAAAAAGAAGTGACCAGCAGAACTTTCAACTTCTCTAATTTGGAAAGTCAAAAGTTTAACTGGGCGCCAGGGAGCTGATGCCAAGACCAGTTTCCATCTGAGTCACGCTGGCCTGGCCGTGCCTAAGCTGTCACCCAGCTCTGGCCATCTCCTCAGGAAGACATGATATCTGGTGACTGCAGGTGATGGCCACTAGATTTCCTCTGGTGTCCACAGCAGGCAGGGAGGCAGCACCCTAGCATCTCTCCCCTTGGGTGTCACAGTTCCTGCACAGGAGTTTCACAGAACCACAGAGTACATCTCAGGCTGGTTGAAAGTCAAGACCCAAGAGCATCAGTTTGGAAGTGAAAACTGGATTTCCATTCTGGTTTATCATTACCTACTGTGTAACCTCACACTAATTACTTAACCTCTCAGAGCCAGTTGACTTAGCTACAGAATGAGGCCAACAATAAAACTGCTTTTGCAGAGTTCTAGAGACAGGTCTCACAGGTATATACCAGGGGTCAGCAAACTATGGCCCATGGGCAAAACCTACCCAATACCTGTTTTTGTTTTTGTTTTTTTTTTAAATAAAGTTTTATTGGAAAACAGCTACCCCCATTGAATTACTTATTGTCCAAGGCTGCTGCCATGTTACAAGGGTAGAACTGAGTAGCAGAGACCTCATAGCCTGCAAAGCTTAAATTTCCAACCCTAGGATATGTAAAGGTGCAACCTGGCATCGTGTGGAGGAGGGGCTGCCCAGTATGGTCAGTATCATCCCAGGTCATCCCAGGTCTTGTCCTTCCTTCTCAGAAGGATGGCTTTTGCTTCTCTTGCTTATTTCCCTGCCCATAGGTCCTGCCCTCCACTCCTGCTCTCAGTGCTGGCAATTACGTTGAGTTCAGGGGCCTCTGCTTGTGCAGCTGGGCAGGCAGTAGGTGCTAATGACACCACCTCTCACCCTTGATAGGACCAGCCAGGCTTCTACCCTTGGTGGCCACCAAGTCACTTAGCAGATGGCCCAGGAAGAGGAAAACCCAGAAGCAAGTGAGACCACAGCAGGCCCCGCAGGCCCCTGGGCTCTGTGTGAGGGCCAGTGGGGAAAGATGAAGAACCCAGCCCTTCTAGAAGAGTCCCTGCAATACTGCCCTGGCTGTGGATAGAAAGTGCAAACCCCTCCCACAAAAGAACAAGGCAAATTCAGGGCCACTGATCAGAATTCAGTGACTCCCTGTGAAGTCAACTAAAGCAAAGTGTTGGACTTGTCCAACTGAGAGACCTTCTCCATGAATCTTGGTTGCTAGATAATATCACCTTCCTTTCCTTTCCACTACACACCCATTTCACCAAGGGTGTTTCATTTAATTCTGGCAGCCACTCTGGAAGTCAATATTGACTCTGCTTTTCACACATGGAAACAGACAAAATCTCTGCCGTCCAGGACAAGCAGTAAGATTCATCTGGAAGCCCTCAAAGCCTTGTTACTGCCTTTCTCTCTTCCAGCTTGCTTTACATGGCGCACGTGCGCTGGCCCAAATCTCATGGACCATCTTCTCACGGAGAAGTAGCCTCACAAGCCCTGCCACAAAGACTGCCTCACCAGTCCCCACGGGCTGCGAGTCACCTCCAAGTATAGGTACGGTACGGAAGAATCACGAGGTCCCACGGCTAGCCCAGTGGGAGAGCCTCCTGCTAGCCGTGCTCCAAGTGGCATTTACCCTTTAATGCCAAGTTTGCAGGGCCCGCCCACCCAGCCATTCTAGCCAGCCAGAAATGTCAAGTACCTGGACCCTAAACACTGGCCCTTGGAACCATGAACGGAACACCTCCCAGGTATTAGACGTTATGGTGAGGGTTTTCTGTGTGCCTATACGGCAGTTATCAAAGTCCTCAAGACCCTTCCAAGGGGGTCTGTGAGGTCAAAACTATTTCAAGATATCTTCATAATATTACTAGGGCATTATTTGCTTTTTTCACTCTTATTTTTTGAGACAGTCTCATTTTATCACCCTGGGTTGAGTGATGTGGGGTCATAGCTCATAGCAACATCAAACTCTTGGGCTCAAGTTATCCTCTTGCCTCAGCCTCCCAAGTAGCTGGGACGACAGGCACCCGCCACAACGCCCAGCTAGTTTTAGAGACAGTCTTGCTCTTGTTCAGGCTGGTCTCAAACTCCCGAGCTCAAACAATCCACCCACCTTGGCCTCCCCAAGTGCTTGGATTACAGATGTGAGCCACCACTCCAGGCACCTCTCATTCTTTCTTAAGTATACACTAGAATTTCCCAGAGGATGAAGATGTCATCACTCTGGTGGCCAACGGAACATGTCTCCTAGAATTTTTTTTTTTCCTTTGGGACCAAGTCTCTGTCATCCTGGCTAGAGTGCTGTGGCATCATCTCACAGCAACCTCAAACTCCTGGGTTTAAGCCAAGCTCTTGAATCAGCTTCCCAAGTAGCTGAGACTACAGGCATGTGCCACCGTGCCCTTTCTATTTTTTTTTTTTTTTTAGTAGAGACAGGTTCTCATTCTTGCTCAGACTGGTCTCGAACTCCTGAGCTTGAGCAATCTACCACCTTGGCTCCCAGAGTACTAGGATTACAGATGTGAGCCCCTGTACCCTGTCTCGAGTTTTCTAAAGTCAGGTCTTTGGGGTGCTCAGTAATTTCTACAAGTGTAAAGAGTTGCTGAGATCAAACTGTTTGAGAACAGCTGCACTACTGTGATCTTTTATTTTTAATCCTCACCACAACCCTATGAGGTGGGTGCTATTATCCCTAGTTCACAGACAAGGAAACTGAGACTCGAAGGGGAAAGTGACTTGCCCTAGGCTACCAACTGGGTTAGGAACCAGGGGGCTGGAATTGGAAACTGGTTCTGTCTAGGCCCATGTAGGATGGTCTCTCGCCATCTGTCACATGAAGACACCGCTCTGAGGGTGGGCACAATGTCGTGGGATGCCGGAAGGAGGCTCTTTGGGCTTATTTTCTGCTCATTCAAACAAGGCAAGGGCATGACCCCTGGGGTGATCCCTGAGTTCCCTCTAGCAGGGCTTACCCAGGCCCATAGTCTGAAGCACCAACCTGCAGTGACAAGTGAGGGCAGAGCAGAGGGGTCAGCTGGGAAGGGGCACAGAGGTTAAAGCATCGGCCACATCTATTCATGGCTTCCCTCAGGTTTCAATTTTCCTTTTTTTAATTAGGATACAGAGCTTAGTCAGATTTCAGTCCAGGGCCTTTGCCAAGAAGAAATTACTTTAAAAAAAGAAAGGAACCGAACAAAACCTTTTCAATGCGGGAAGGTTGGCGCAGCCTTCCCTTCCTGCGCTCTCGCTGCTAATGGCTGTCCTGATGGCCTAGGCCAGGACTCCGCTTTGTCCACGGTGTGAATGAGAGAGGACAGCACCTGCTCGGCTCCTGAACAAACAGTGCCATTTAAAATGGGCACCAGAGACGTCATTGGCTAAGGAGCCCTGAGAAACAGAACCCCTGACTTTTGTTGGTTTTTTGTGTGTGTGTTTTATATTGTTTTGTTTTAGATATTTTGTTATTCTGCACACTTCAAAAGAGGCTTGGGTGGCCCTGGGAAGGCCTGTATTCTTAGCTTACTTCCCTCCCATGGGGCTTTTGTGAATTTGCTCCTTGTGTTTATCTTATTGTTCTTACCCGTAGATTTGAGCTGCAAAATAAAAAGATTTGATTTTTAAAAGGAAACAAATGTGGCCAGAATGGAGGTACCCAGAGCAGCTCAGTTGTACCTGCAAACATAGAGTCAGCGTATCCCTGGGGGTCTGCATTCTTTTTCTCAGGTGATGGTTGAATTCCATGTACCAGGGCCAATCAGCCTGAAGCCCAGGACTGCCCTTTGCCTTCCACTCCTTCCCCACTGCTCATCCATTCCACCTGCAAGGTTTGTGAATTCTGCCTCCTTAACTGGGCTTCAGCATTTGGTGTCCCAGTAGGAAAATGAGTTTGGGCATGAAACAGACCTCCATTTGACTCCCAGTGTAGCTCCTCCTACTACTCAGAGCATGACCTTGGGCAAGCACACCCCACATTGCCCTGGCTCACCTTCATGTTCAGCCAAAGTTCCCTGAGTCTGCGACAGTCTCCACCCACAAGTGCCCAGGGTCTTTCTTTGGTGCCAAGGAAGCTTGCTTAGTCCCCAAGCTTGGGCAGCCAGAGTGCCCTGGACATAACCCTCCAAAAGAGGCATCCCCCAAAGAGGAGCAGTTGTTGTGGAAGAACCTCTCAGCTTCCTCACCCCGTGGGGGGGATGAGATGACACAGAGCACAGGATTTCTCAGCAGGTCCCCAGCAGGATTAAGCCCCAGGTGTCTGAAACAGAGACTGCAGTTTCTCTGCGCTCCCTACACCCTCACTTCCTGGGATCACGTCCCAAATGAATACCTGCTCCCAAGTCCTCATCTTGAGATCTGCTAATACAGCAGATTACTCAACTCCCTAAGCCTCAGCTTTCTCAGTGGTAAAAGGGGCACTATACCCCTCACAAGGTTGTTATTGACTAGAACTATGTAATAATCCTCCCAATGGCAAAACCCAAACACGCCCACCTGCTCTCTGCCTGAGCCCACACTTGCTATGTGTTCAATAGAGCTGAGGTGGGGACTTGGGAAGTCTCATTATTTCATGATCACTACAGGTTAATATTTAGCCCACGCAGGCCAAGCCTTGCAGAATATGTGTCACATGTCACATGTCAGTGTACTTGCATCCTTATGTGTGCCCCGTGACAAATGAAAAATGGCTACTATAGAGAAGAAGGGAAATGGAGCTCTCTCTCTGGGTGAGAAGACAAACTCAGGAGTTCATTGGTCAGAAAGATTTCGGATCCTTTCAGAAGCAGTATGGAGGAGCAGAGAGAGAGTCTGAATCCTGGGCCTGTCCCTTAATAGCTGTGTAAATTTGGACACTTTACTTGGTCCTACTGAGCCTGTTTTCTGCAGAATTGTAACTAATATCGGTAAACCCTTAGACCACAAGCATTTCTATTGTGGGTACAGAAATGATATGGTCTCTGCTTTCCAAAGATCTTAGGATCTCATTGGGAGATAAGATGCAAGGACAGGAGGCTCTGCTAAGCCTGACCGGATCCTTGGCCACCAGTGTTAAGTGAGCACCTACTATGTGATAGACACTGGAATGGAGGGTCTTATAGAGGCAACCTCGGGAGAGGCCCCTTCCACCAGTGCTCATCTTATGAGCTTCCTTTTTTCTTCCTTCCTTCCTTCCTCTCTCCCTCTCTCCCTCTCTCCTCCCTCTCTAACCTTCCTTCCTTCTCTTCCTTTCTTCCTTCCTCACTTCTGTCTTATCCCTCCATCCTTTTCCCTTCTTCTTACCCATATTCTTTCATTCCTTCTTCTCTAAGTCTGTTTTTCCCTCTTTCTCTGTTAGCACCATAGGCCTCCAACTGATGATGTTACTTGACCTCTGGGGAGCTCAGATCCAGAAGATTCCAAGCCCTAGAGATCCCATCTATCCCTCAGGGTGCACTAGTGTCAAGCTTCTGCCCCCAGAATATTTGAATTTGGATGGATGCACACGCATCACAACCATTGAATTCACCAGATGTGTCTGCATTCCATCATGTGTAAGGTGTTCTGTAGACTAGCGGTCCTCAACCTGTGGGTCGCGACCTCTTTTGTAACAATGGAAATACATTGCGGCATTAGGAAGATTGAGAACCACTGCTGTAGACAGTGGTGTGCTGGAGCCATCTTGCTCTGCCTTCTAAGAGCCGATTATTAAATTTTCAGGAATTTCTTGAGTGGCTAATATCACATTAGTAGCTTGCAATCAGTCATAGTAGGAGTATTTACACTACAGAAATTGGCAAACTCTGCAAATCAGGGATTTAGTTCCTTAGAGAGCTACTCAGGACAGCACTGAATAAAAATGTAAGCAACCCAAGAGAGAGGGAGTTGGATAGCGACAGGCCTTGCCTTCAAGGAGCTGGAGAGAAGGCTTGATGATGGTTCTATAGAGAGTATTGCAGATTTACAGCTGGGCAATTAAAGTTCAAGTTCCAATTGCCTAACCCAGGGCAGGTCACTTTCCTTCTCTGAACTCAGTTTCCTATCACCTAAATGGGAATTATAGCGACAGCTCCCTGCCTTTCTCAACAGGGTGTTAGGAGACTTACCAGAAATAACAAACATGAAAGAAACACAACTGGGCTGTTCCAATTGTCTGAGAAACATCTGGAAGACTGTCCCCTTGAATGCCCCCAAGAAAGGATTTAACCACACCTGGCACCTGTTTCATAAACTATTAGAGGCTAAGATAAGCAACAGTTGTATGTCCTGTGCTTAGACTAGAAGCAGCTTCACCGCCTAGCCCTGTCTGCTGTTTCTCTACCTCCTCACACAGTGGAACATGGGACTCTGACCCTGGGGGATACGCAGATCATTCAGAGAGAAGGCTGAGGGGTCTGGGCTGAGCCCAGATGCAAAACTGCATGCTTGGGTTGGAGCAGAGACAGTTCTGTCTTCTCTGATCCACTGACGGGGACTGTGTGTGTGAGGGGGAGTTGATTAAGTGGAATGTCATAGAAGGGTGAGAAGAACTGATTACTGCAAGCACATGGCTTGAGTTAGGATTTTTTTTTTTTTTTAATGCCAATCTAAAGAACAAGGCAAGGGTGATATGCTTTATAGCCTAAGGATGTCTCCTGGGTGCCTGGTGGGGTACCGTCTCTAAGATCACCCAGGCAGCCAGTTGTCCTGTTCACATCTCCCACACCCAGCATCACCTCCCACAGCCTCCTGCCACCCTTCTCCCTCCGTGCAAGTCCAATGCCACAGCATTTACATCTGGAACCACACAGTGTAATTATTGGAAAGTATTTGCATCTTTTTCTCTAATGATTTAATAATCTATCTTCTCAACCAAATTGTAAAACCCTGGGGGGCATGGAATGTTGTCAACTGAATCTGTTTCTCCTGAGCTTCTAGGTACCATGGAGTGCTCAGGAAGTCACAGGGGCCACCACTGACTGAGTGCTTGCCAGGGAGGAGACCACACTTTGCACATTGGATATAGAGTCTCCAAGGAATTTGGAAGGTGGCCAACTTGAACAGACCAGTCTAATGGGGCAGGAGGCATAGGCAGAGACTCTTTACAGCTAAGGAAACTGAGGTCTAGAGAGGTTGATGACCCACTTTCCCCAAAGTGCAAAGTAAGCAGCCAAGCCAGAATTCAAACGGTGGTCTATCTTAAAAACCCATGCTCCTGATGTTAATAAACAAGATTGAGATAAAGCTGTGAGTTTATTGAATGAGTGGTCCTATGGCTCTGTCCCCACTTAGCAAATGAGAAACTGAGGCAGTAGGTGTTTAAAGACAACCTGTCCACGCAGTTGCAGGTACTGGTACCTACTAGGGAGGTAGATCGCTGCAGAATATTGACCTTAAAGGGCTGCTGGGTCAGGAAGAGAGGGCCAGGAAGGTGCTGGAGCCTCAGATGAATGGCTCTCCCTCTCAGAAGGTGCTGGCGACATCACTGTGGGGAGACCTCAGGCTCTGACAGGCTCCTGTGTCCTCTCTCTTCACTTAGCCCTTACACACAGTGTGACTTGGTACAAGCCTCCATTTATGATTTTTTTTTTTCCTCCTCCTCTTTTGCTGCTCCTCATGGAGAGCCTGGGGTATTTTGTGGGTTTTTTATTTTTCACTTTCTCTGCTGCATTGCATGACTGCGACGGAATGTTCCAGGAACATCTAAGTTAGAGCACTCAGTGTGCCTCAAGGTCTGGGTACACACTGTCCTCCCTGCCAGGTGACTCCCGGGGACCATGAGCATGGCAGCAGCACTGGCCTCCCAGGGGCTAACAGCAGCTGGCAGCCCTCACAGCTGTGGAGACAGACCGGACACCAGCAGCATATGGGTGCTGTGAACCCAGAGCAGGGACCCAAATTTAGAAAAAGGCCAAGGGCCTTACCTCACAGTCTCTCTACTCCACCAGCCTTGGTCTGCTCCAGCCTCTCCTTGGCCTCCAGAAACTATCATCGAGGTTCAGACCAACACAGGTGACACAGGACCTATCAATCCAATCCTTGCCACATTTCTTAGACCCACCAAGTTTTCATTCAGAGCTGTGCTCCCTGTGGGAATACCTCCCATTTCCTGGTATTTCTTACATGCCAGGCTAAGTCCTTCCTATATACAAGGTCTGACAATTGAATCCGTGAACTCACCATGGTGTACTGACATTGGCAGCCCTGTAGGAAGAACTCGGTAAGGTTTCATAACCTTGGTGGATCAGTGTCTCACAGTTGTGTGGATGTGTGACAGTATTTTGTTGAGTGGCATTCATTATTATCAGTGTGTGTGTTTTTTTTTTTTTTGTTTTGGGGTTGTTTTTTTTTAGATAGTCTCACTATGTCCCCCTCGGTAGAGTGCTGTGGTGTCACAGCTCATAGCAACCTCAGGCTCTAGGGCTTAAGCGATTCTCTTGCCTCAGCCTCCCAAGTAACTGGGACTACAGGTGCCCGCCACAGCACCTGGCTATTTTTTTTTTTTTTTTTATTGCAGTTGTCATTGTTGTTTAGGTGGTCGGGGTGGGTTCAAACCTGACAGCCTTGGTGTATGTGGCTGGCACCATAAACACTGTGCTACAGGTGCCGAGCTGGTGTGTGATTTTTGTGCACCATCTATTAAGAATATCTGTCTAGGCTCAGCACCTGTAGCTCAGTGGCTAGGGTACCAGCCACATACACTGGAGCTGGAGGATTTGAACCCAGACCGGGTCTACCAAACAACAATGACAACTACAACCAAAAACATAGCTGGCATTGTGGCAGGCACCTATAGTCCCAGCTACTTGGGAGGCTGAGGCAAGAGAATCGCTTAAGGCCAAGAGTTTGAGGTTTCTGTGAGCTGTGGTGCCATTGCACTCCACTGAGGGTGACATAATAAGACTCTGTCTTAAAAAAAAAAAAAAGAAAGAAAGAAAGAAAGAAAAAGAAAAAGACTGTCTGGCCAGGTGCGGTGGCTCCCACCTGTAATCCTAGCAGTCTGGGAGGCCAAAGCAGGTGGATTGCCTGAGCTCATGGGTTCAAGACCAGCCCGAGCCAGAGTGAGACCCCCATCTCTAAAAAAAAAAAAATCTATGTGTTATGTTGGGTGCCTATAGTCCCAGCTACTTGGGAGGCTGAAGCAAGAGAATCACTTGAGCCCAAGAGTTTGAGGTTGCTGTGAGCTATGACAACATAGCACTTTACAGAGGGCAACAAAGTGAACTCTGTCTCAATTAAAAAAGAAAAAAAAAGTGTCTGAGCTTGAATTAGAGCAGTGAACAAACATTTGTATATTTCTTGTTAAACTTGGCAAAAGTGGAAGTGAAATGAGAGACATGTTAGTCCAAGTTTATGGGGATAATGCCATGAAGAAAACGCAGTATCCAAATGGATTAAATGTTTTTCAGATGGAAGCAAAAGTGTCACTGATGGAGAGGTCAGGGAGGCTAGTAACTAGCAAAACTGACAAAAATATCATCAACAATGTATCAAATTATGCATCTAAATCATTGGCTTACTGTGGGAAGCATAGCAGACCAAGTAAACATCAATAGAGAAACAGGAAAATCTTAACTGAAAACCTTGGCCAGCTCGCAGCTCTTGCATCCCGACTACGCAGCAACTCACACGGCCCTGCCTGGGAGGGAGTTTTTAGCCAGTAAACAAATAACTATATAGGAGTACCCTCCTAGTCACCTGATCTGATCCTCAATGCCTTTTTTCTTTACCTGAAGATACAGGAAATGACATTCAGGACATCAAGGGTAATATAATGACAGCTTTGATGGACATTACAGAGAGTTCCAAAATTGCTTTGAAGATGGCCTGGGCACTAGTATTGGTGCAGAGCTTCCCAAGGGGAGTTCTACAAAGGTGACCATGGTGATATTGACCAATGAGATGAGTTCATGAAGATGAGTTCATTAAGTGTCAGAATTGGTAGAGTTGCCAATTAAGATTCAGGACACTCATTTAATTTGATTTCCAGATAAACAATGAATTTTCTTTTTTTCTGTAATTATGTCCCATGTAATATTTGAAAATACTTAACAGTAGCCAATAGTTATCATTCTTTTTTTTTATTAAATCATAAACACATAGATCATGTATACATTAATGCATTTATGGGGTACAATGTGCTGATTTCATATAGAATTACGAATGCTTACTTCACACTGGCTAATAATACCTCATCTCATTTACTTAGTTATTGCATTAAGACATTTATATCTATACTAATAGACGCGACATGTACCCTTGCATTATGTTCCATAGGTCTGATCCCACCATTCACCCTCCCTCCATCTGACCTCCCCACTCACCCATCCCCCACGTGTCCCCCCTTCATCTTATGCCATAGTTGTGATCTATTCTTCATATGAAAGTGTGAGTGATTGTAAATTGGTTTCATAATAGTACTGAGTACATTGGATATTTTTTCTTCCATTCTTGAGATACTTTACTAAGTAGGATATGTTCTAACTCCATCCATGTAAACCTAAAAGAGGTAAAGTCTCCATCTTTTGTAAGTTTGCATAATATTCCCTGGTGTACATATACCACAATTTATTAATCCATTCATGGGTGGATGGGCACTTGGGCTTCTTCTATGACTTGACTATTATGAATTGAGCTGCAATGAACAATCTGGTGCAAATATCTTTGTTATAAAGTGATTTTTGGTCTTTTGGATATACACCTAGTAGAGGAATTACAGGATCAAACAGCAGGTCTACTTTAGATCCCTGAGTATTCTCCATACTTTTTTCCAAAAGGGACGTATTAGCTTGCG
>CAUYPK010006805.1:0-24648 GCA_963574355.1 Loris lydekkerianus | reverse complement strand
TGGAGACTTTACATCCTTCGTATTAACCTGGATGGAAGTGGAAGACATTATTCTTAGTAAAGCATCACAAGAATGGAGAAGCATGAATCCTATGTACTCAATTTTGATATGAGGACAATTAATGACAATTATGGTTATGGGAGGGGAAGGCACAGCAGAAAGAGGGAAGGAGGGAGGGGGTGGGGCATTGGTGTGTGTCACACTTTCTGGGGGCAAGACATGATTGCAAGAGGGACTTTACCTAACAATTGCAATAAGTGTAACCTGGCTTATTGTACCCTCAATGAATCCCCAACAATTCAAAAAAAAAAAAAAAAAAAAAGGACTCACAATAGCAAGAAAAGCTAGCAATTGGAAGTGGCAAATACATCTGGAATGGGTGTGCTTGTTTTATTTTTAAGAAGATGGCATGTTGCTACCATAAAGGCATCATGGTGTCTTAAGATAATATATAGAACATGTATATGTCCATGGGAATACGTGGGAGCCCTACAAACATTACAGCTGGAAAGGTCCTCAGGGATAACTGTGTCCATCTTACGTGCTCTCTAAATGAGAAACTGGAAGTTCAGGGCCAATAAGGCAACTACCCAAAGTTCACTGGCTAGTTAATAAGGGAGCTGAAGCCCGAATCCAGGCGGTCTCATTCGCAACTCCCTGTTCTTCACACCACCAATTTCTTGGCTTTCCTTTGCTGGATTTGAGTTTTGTGAAATGAGTGCAATAAAATCAAGGACTCTGTGTTACGAAGTGTATTTTGTTCATTCACTTTGACAAGGGTAGTTCAGCTTCAATTGTTTATGTAACTTGATAGTATACACAGGAGAATGCCCTGTGGTGTATTTGGGAAAAGTAATGAATTTCTTCTCAATCAGCCCTCCGTTTACTTCCCTGCAATTAAATCTTTGTGCATAAATGGGGCAAGACTGTTGGGGCTTCAGGAGAGAGAGAGAATGACAGGGGATACCAGAATTAGTCAGCTTTAACTGCTGGATTCCCAGGTAACTGTGCCATTATTCCTGCTTGATGCATTCATAATTCCTGCTTCAGTGGTACACTAATACCCCACCTCCACATTATAGTATTATATAACCTGTTGAAGTTTGAAGGAACAGTACAATCAAGGAACCTGTACTACATTGGTACGAAGTCTTCCAAAGGAAGGGTTTGGCAGTAAACACACAACTTAATCTTTACACGAATGCACGGATGACTGCAGAGTTCTGTTGTTGTTATTTGTTACTCAGACTCCAACATTTGATGCTCTTTTCACAGGGTCTCATACATTGAAGTAAGGCAAGAAGGCTGAAGCCCACTTTTAGCTTACATTTGTTCCCAGATCTTTTCCTTTTAGCCTGGTTTAGTTTCCTGCTTGCATAAGTGTTTTCCACTGTTGATGAACCACAAGCCATCTTTGAAAAAGAAAGTGCTATGGACTGGACTATGTTCCTCCTCAAATTCATGTATTGAAGGCCAAGGCCCCATAAAGCGAAGAAGGTGTTTTAAGATGGGGTTTTAGGGAGGGAACTGGAGTAAGATGGCATCAGGAAGATTCTCTCTTCTTCCTGGGAGGACTCAGCAGGTGGCCCTCTGTAAGGCAGGGGGAGAGACCTCACCAGGGACCAAATCTGTTGGATCTTCATCTCAGACCTCCCATGCCCCAGTGCTGTGAGAATTAAATGTCTGCTGTTGAAGCCACCCAGTCTTTGGTACTTTGTCATAGCAGTCTGAGCAGGCTGAGACAGAGAGGTTCCTGGAACTGTTCAGTCTAAACCATGACTTGGTTGCTGAGACAATCCATTTAGTGGCTCTGTAACCCTTCTTCCCTGGTGGACCTTCTTCCAAATCTCCTTGAAAAGGAAGCACATAAGGGTACTGCTGCTGCTCTTTGCCAGACGGTAAACTTTAACAGGAGCCTACACTAACATGACATTGAATTTTAAGAACTAAGAATTTCTGAATACAGCGTGCAGAACTTTACCCCAGACAATAACAGCATGGCTGACACTGGTTACTTCACTTAAAGGAGCTAATTCCTAGAGTCTCCAAAGTCTGGAAATTCTTTGTTTTGTAAACATGTTTACACGTATAGCCACGTTGTTCTAAATGGAAATGACTGTAGTATTTAATACGGGGATTGTCCTTTCTTGCAACTGGATTTACGCTTCACAATGATTATCTTCTAGACACAGAAATAGCATTTCAAAATTGTTACTGGAGGCATTTAGTAGAATCTTGCTTTAAAAATATAATGATTTTTCATTTTTATTCTCCCCCCTTCAAAAGGTTTCACTGCTCCTGATGTTTAACGTTATGCAAAGACGTGTTCCTGCCAATGAATATCGCCTTATGGTTATGCTTCTGCAAATAGCCTGCTGTGAGCTGATAAAGGGATTAATGCAGCCAAAATTCTTAATCTGTGAAATTACAAATTAAATTCTCACATTAAAAATACCACCCTGAGGTATTTTTTGTGGTTTTAATTCCCCTCTGGTGTTCTGCATACATTGTGCTTGTTAATGACAGGGACAAGGCTGTCTCCGCTGGCAGTCTGCTGCCGAGTGATAATGTATAGGCATTTACTCACTGATAGAAACTGGATTTAACCACTGGCTGATAAACTAAGTGGCAAGTGGGTAATAAGTCCATATTAACAGAAAAGTACTACTACAGAATTCAGAATTCATAGACCATCAAAATCCTGGCTTAAACTCAATCATCAAGTCAGATGGGATTGAGATGTCACTATGGAGGAGTGATATCAAGTTACAAGTTAGGCTAAATGGGAAAACAAGCCATATGTTTGTACTTGATGAGACATAAACTAATGAGCCTATTTGCATCATTTTTTTGTTTTTCAGTATAGGAAAAAGAGTCACCAATTCATTATTTTTCCAAAGAGATTTCATCTTTAATTTTTTTTTTTAATTGTGGGTAGCTATTAGAATAGTCAGTGGGTAGACTTTTAGAACAGAAGTTAGGAAGAGTGTAGAACAGGCGTCCTCAAACTTTTTAAACAGGGGGCCAATTCACTGTCCCTCAGACCGTTGGAGAGCCAGACTATAGTTTAAAAAAAAAAAAAACTATGCACACTGCACTTATCTTATTTTGAAGTAAAAAACAAAACGGGAACAAATACAATTCACATCGCTTCATGTGGCCTGCGGGCCGCAGTTTGAGGACGCCTGGTGTAAATATTGGCTGGGATTCTGTGAAATGTTAATAAGGATTTGCTAAGTGTAAGGGGAGTACTAGATTATAGTCATGTTAGGGTTTTTAAAAAAGTACTCAGAAATAAACGGGGGATATAAAAATAGACTGAAGGTAAGAATACCTAAAAGGAGTTGTTACTTGGAAATTAGTGCCAAAATAAAGGGTTACCGTCATCAAGGAATCGCCAGTGGGGGGAGGGATTCTAAAATCCAAGAGACTAAAGAAGTAACTTATGTCTACTATAAATGATATATGACCAAGGATTCATAAACGTTATCATAAATATTTACATATAAATACAATGTTAATTTTAAAGGCAATCAGAAAAGAGTATGAGAAGAAACATGTCTCAATTGTTCTTTGGAAAGAACACATCACAGTTGAACGGAAACATTCCTACTGCAATGGTGTTTTGCAAAATTTCACAAGAATTCTGTTTCACACTTTGGAAGAAAGCTGAGATCCTCCCAGCCATAAATCCTCCCCCAAATATTTAAAATGTAATTGAAAAATGCTGTGTAAATACGAACGCTTTTGTAAAAACAAAACAAAACCCACCCAGGAATGTGTTTTGTTTTAAAAGATACAGAGAAGAGCTGTCAGGATGAATACCAAGAGCATTTGCAGTGAAAATGAATTACATGTCTTCAGTCCGTACATGTCAATTTGGTGCCTTAGCCAATTGCCAACTCTGCTCCTCAGCTCACTGCCTAGCAGCCCTTTATTGTTATGACCAAGATGGTCTCTGAGCATCAAACAGAAATGAATCATTTCCTCCTCTGTGTACTGCAGCCAGTTAAAAAGTACTGTATGCATGAAGCACTAAATATGTAAATCATATTTTCCTTTATGACTGCTCAGATCATATTTTTTTGGACACACATATAATCAAATACAAAGACGCATAGCTGCAGACTGCAGAGCAGAGATAGCAAGAAGGAATCCATTTTCTCCCTGTGTCTGGTGAGCTGGCAACTGAGTGGCAGGATCCCACTAAATACATATGCACATGTCCCCCCATTCCCCTGTTTTCTCTCTATGTATACACACACACACACACACACACACACACACACGTAATGCATACATATGTTTGTACATATGTGAATCTCTACATGCATGTCACATATAGATACTAAAATGGCATCTCTGCTTTGACTAGATATTGTGTATTTGTCATACTCACTATCGGTCAGTTCCCATAGCCGCGGGGGCAGGTCACTGAAATACTCGTGGCTCAAGGCAGCCTGTGCAGATAGTCTGTTCTTTGGGGAACACTGTAGGAGCTTGGAGGCCAGATCCTCTGCATGATTCACATAGCTGAGCCTAAAAACACAAGTGAAAAGGAGCTATCAGATCAAATAGGAAAATCCACTGAATTTAGACAGAAAGCTCACTTAATTTTTCTGAACTTCAATTTATTCCTGGCCAAGAAAACAATTTGAAAATAAACAGAATATCTTTTATTCTAAACTGATTTACATACTTGATAGCCCAGTATCATTGATTTAAAATATTTCTACTATAAGCAAAAGGCTAATACTTTAAGAATGAATAAAAGTAGGCCAAGAAGTAGAAAATTTCAGAAGACAATTTATCAAATAGTTGCCAGAATGTATTCATAGAATCTATGCACCACATATACATCTGGATACATTTACAGGAAATTAATACCAAATAACTAGGGGAATTAAAATAAAACTGCTATTAAATTCTCTAGTTACTAAAGTTTCTTTTCTTCTAAGAATTTACATTTTTTGATTGAAATACAAAATTGTTGGAACAAGTGTCCTGTCAACTATCAACAGCTGTAACATTAACATATAGTTTAACAGAGGGGATATGCTTGAAAGAATCAATTCAAGACGACCTTTAAAATAACAGTAGATAAAAAATATGCATCCCAAGATTAAAGAACAAGGCATAGAAATAAAGTCTTTCATGTGGTGTATGTTTTCAAATGGGTAGCCACAGCATCCAATCCAGCTCAGCCTTATTTTTCCTGGGATCTGTATTTTTCTGCCTAGAGTAATCAAGCCTGGAGAATTCATCTAATAACGATAATAAAAGTAGTCCTAATAATGACTACTACTTATAGATAGTTGAACAGATGTCAGGCTCCTTCCTAGGCACTTTTCACACTCAAATTTATTACAGTCCAAGAAGGTAACCGTTTCCATTCAACAGCAGTGGAAGCTAAGTCAGAGTGAGAGATGGTGGCAATCACTGAATTAGCAGGTTCAAACCCACGACTCTGAAGCAGATTGCATATGCCGTGCTCTTTCTCTCAGCAGTCATTTCTAAAGGCTTTACCCAAGGATTTGTGAGTTTCTGCAACGCAGTTAAGTAGGTGCAGTGACTCCCAGAGAGTCAGGAGGAGGAGAGGGAAAGTTTGAGCTGCCAGTGAGCATTTTTTTTTTTAAATCTTCAAAGCCACCACTAAACCCACAATTAGCTCCTCCCCCCCCCCAAAAAAAAAATCTTTCCTCAATGACTAACAGTCTCCTCCCTCCCCTTCTTGAGTAGCTCCTTAGTATTAATTTAAAATCATGGGGGAGTGGTCAGGGGTGGAGAAGAGGAAAGGAGGTAATGATTTGGGGTGGTAGGAAAAAAAGGAAGAAAAGCAAAGAAAAATATTACCCCAAAGACCTAATCTAAGAGACCTTCTCTCTAAATCTCCATACATGAAAATCACAAAAATAAGTTCAGTGATTGGCTGCTGCAATGGTTGTTTTTTAAAAAAACAGACCAATGGATTGGTTTTAGATACTTCTGCCTATCAAAGAGAAATCCATCCATTGAAAACAAGGAAGTCTCAAAACTCCCTACAATTAATTTTTTCCTTTAAGAGGGCCCAGGGTCAGCTACCTTATTCAAGTTGCACTTCTATTGAGTAAACAATTTATATGTAGTCATAGTGAACAGTACATTCATATCAATTTTATATAGCTTTGATAAACAAGCACAAATAGCTCTGAGTTTTAGCTTGATGTAGTTTTAAATCCATATAAATAACCTATGAAAAGAAAAAATGAAGATTACTAAGCACCCAAATTATGTGTTGTTAAAATTGCATGTAAAAGAAAAAAAGTGATCACGATACTTGGTGTACTTAACTCTGAAGTCATGAATGTAAAACACAAAATACAAAGTAACACATATTTTTGGTCCTAGTTTCCTCTCTATTGAACAAGAGTGATAAACTATATTATGTCTGCAGTCCATCTAGCTCCAACAATTAATGAATCACAATTGAAGTACGGCTTCACTATTTTCAAGAATTACAAATATTTATAGTTGTACCATTATTTTTGCAATAAATTATTTCTTACAGTTAAATATAATGTACCGTGTATGTGCTTCAATGTAAGGAATTCATCAGTATAAGGCAGTCCCATTCCCCCCAAATTGACTAAATTTTACTGTCAATGAAATAATCAAATTTTTATTTGTGATATTCATCTTATGCACAAATATTTAAATTATTATTTGACATTTTGGTTTATAACTTTTGCTATTTCCTCATTTGCATTTCAGGAGTCAATTTGATTGATTCTAACTCACCACGTGTTGTCTATGCTAGAGTCTTTGTCATTACCAGAACTTCTCTTTGAGTCTATCTGAGTTATGGGAGATGCAACAGTTTCGGGAATCCCTGTATGACATTTTCATTGGAAGTTTCGTCTAAAGTCCCAAGTGTACCTACCTTATCAGACTGTTAGAATGATGGTTGTTCTCAATCTTTCATTGTGATAATTTTTTTTTTATCTTTCCTTGTAATCCCATTAATTTTTGTTTTATACATTGTAAATATAAGTAATTAAATGCCTAACAGTCTAGCACTATTACATACTTCTGGGACATCAAGTCTTTAATTCTTACATTGTGACCCTCTTTAATTTTAGTACAGGTAAAGCTAAAGTTCATTTTTCCCCTTATATTAATTTGATCACCTCTGCTTTCTTTTGTTTAGTATTTGTCTGACATAACTTTTGTCACTTGCTAACTTTTAATGTTAAACACATATAATTTTAAGATGACTCATGAATACTTGTATTATATAGTTGGGCTTAATTTTTATCCAATTAATCCTTGTCTTCCAAGGAGAAAATTTAGTCCATTTACATTTTATGATCACTGATATATCTGAAATTACTGCTACCAGGTTGACTTTTTTTTTGAGACAGAGTCTTACTATGTCACCCTTGGTAGAGTGCCATGGTGTCATAGTTCACATCAACCTCAAACTCTTGCGCTTAAGCGATTCTCTTGCCTCAGCCTCCCAAGTAGCTGGGACTATAGGTGCCCACCACAACGCCCCACTATTTTTTTGTTATTTTTGTCATTGTTGTTTAGCAGGCCTGGGCCGGTTCAAACCCACTGGCCCTGGTGCATGTGGCCAGCACCCTAACCACTGAGCTATGGGCACCAAGCCTACCAGGTTGATTTTGCATTCTCTTTTGTCTTCTTTTACCTTTTCCCCCTTTTCCTACCTTCTTCTTCTAGATTGAATTTTAAAATTCAACATCTTGGTGGTACTGCAAACTAACATAGCCTCTATGGAAAGAAGTATGGAGAAGCTTCAAAGGGCTAAAAGTAGACCTTCCATTTGATACTGCAATCCCATGACTAGGTATCTACCCCGAAGAAAAATATATCATTTTACCATAAGGATGTATGCACTAGAATGTTTATTGAGGCTCAATTCACAATTGCCAAGATGTGACAACCCAAGTGCCCACCAATCCATGAATGGATTAATAAACTGTGGTATATGTATAATATGGAATACTATTCAGCCATAAAAAGATGGAGACTTTATATCTTTTGTATTAACCTGGATGGATTTGAAGAACACTCACCTTAGTAAAGTAACACAGGAATGGGAAAGCAATTATCCAATGTACTCAATACTGATATGAAGCCAATAGAAAAACAACTACATGCCCAAATGAAAGAAAAACACAATTAAATTCAAGTGGCGGAGAGGGGAAAAGAGAGAAGGAAGAGGGGAGGAGGGAGGAGAATTAGTAAGCTGTCACCTAATAACCACCATGTGAGGGTAAACAGCATAACCCTGGGTGAAGGGCTTAAGTACAACTTGGACTCTGCCTGACAAACACAGACAAAATAACCTAATCATTTGTACTCTCATATTAATCTGGAATTTAAAAAAAATTAATCAAAACAAAATTCAGCATCTTCCACTTTGAATAGCACTATTTTAGAAGTACAACATTACTAGGGTAGCGCCTATAGCTCAGTGGGTAGGGTGCTGGCCACATACACTGACACTGGCAGGCTCAAACCCGGCCTGGGCCAGCTCAAACAACAGTGACAACTGCAACAACAACAAAAAAAACATAGCCAGGCACTGTGGTGGGGGCTTGTAGTCCCAGCTACTTGGGAGGCAGAGACAGGAGAATCGCTTGCCCCAGGAGTTGGAGGTTGCTGTGAGCTGTGATGCCAGAGCACTGTACCCAGGGCAACAAAGTGAGACTCAGTCTCAAAAAAAGAAAAGAAAAAAAAAAAAAAAAAGAAGTATAACGTTACTATTTCCATGTACTTAGTGATTACACTTAACTCTTTTTTTTTTTTTTTTTTTTGGTTTACATTTCATTATTGATTTAGATGTTTAAAGTCTCATAAAATTTTACAAGTTGGTGGACACTGAGAAATTGTCTTTCTCACAGAACTACTGTCACACATTCCAAACAGTATAACTATATGTTTGAAGTAACATCAATATACATTAACACTTTATCAATTATATAATAAAACACATTACTATACAAATATTAAGTTATACACCTCAACGGGAGTATATAAAATATTATACATTTGCTCAGTTCTTTAGCAGAAATGGACTTCTCTCTTTGCAAGGTAAGTTGGGAAATCACACTTCAAACAAAAATGGTTGGGAAATAACCTCTAATAGACATGAAAAAAAATTAGGGTTTTCAAAAATTTTTAATTAAGAATTATTTTAGCTACAATAAAAAATGTTTACCTTAAAAAATTATTAAATTAAAGGGCATATGTCCTGCATGAGACAAACACATTTTTCTAAAAATACTTACTAGCTCTCTCCTCCTCATTCTTGGGGTCCTCTCTTTTAAGTTGCACCCCAAAGTGCAAACATTAAATTAACTTTAAGACTTTTTTGTCTGGAGACATTAAAGATACATGCTTTTGTACAATGTGGACTTACATGAATGAACTTTTCAACCAGAGGTTTGTCATTTTCAAAACGGAGGCTTTTGTAACAGCAAAAATGAGATTTATAGGAAGAAATGAAGAAATAATCATAAGACTTGGAGAAAAGCCAACAAAACCAATAGTTACATAAACCTGGTGTATGCTATTTTAAATGTGGCAGATATAAACTAGCAGGCAAAGAGCCAAATCGGCACCACTATCGATGTTTGAAATGAATGAAGGAATAAACCATGGAAGGTCTAGAGTGCTTTTGGCAGCTCCTTGGATTTTAATTTTGTATGATACTAAAAACATAAAAGTGCCATGCTGGGTATTTTGGCACTCAATTGCTCTACATTGATGTAAGCAATATCTATGTGAATAGAGATAAAGAAGATACAATTCAGCATTATATAATTTCAGAAATGGTCAGCAGATACAAGTGCTGAAAAAAAGGATCTTTTGCTAAGTGCCCTAATAGGCTGATGATAATCCAAACACAGAGACTGCAATTTTGTGAAGCTTGAGTTCTAGCAATTCTTCCCCTCAGTACTCCTATGGAAGCCTCATTTGACTCACCATTCACTAAGTCTACATGTTGGCTAACACATATGACACACTGGGTCCTGTCTTAAATTCCATTTCCAAGGCAATAGCACCAGGCAGCCCTATTTCACTGACTTTAATAGTTTTTTTCTACAACTATTGGTGTTTATGAAGTATAGCTGCATTTCAGAAACCAATTCTCCAAATACAAAAGGTGCTTGCTTTTAAAATTTCCACTCCAGTTTTATCTTATGAACTTTCCTGCATCTTTCTATTTCATTCCATCTTCAACTGGTGCTTGGGGAATAAACGCTAGAGCCCTCCCAAGACCTGAAACACGATGAGAGAAACTCAACAATCAGATTCTTCAAGAAACTTTATTTTTACAAGACGTACCCAGCCATCACCAAATGGCCGAGGCTGAACCTGGACACCTTCTCTGTCACAAGAGCAGTGCTGGAATTTGTTTCCCATACTCTTACTGTTGTGATAACATGATATTTTTAAAGTTCCTCCATAAATTCACTTAAGTTTATCCTTGTTGGACTGTGTGTAACTTGACTAGAGCTGACCAGTTCATTTGAGTCATGTTAAAAAATATTCAAAAGGATTATTTAAGAATTTTAAATTTTTGAAAAAAGAATACAGAAATGGTGTAAAGCAGTGGTTCTCAACCTGTGGGTCGTGACCCACAGGAACTGTATTAAAGGGCCGTGGCATTAGGAAGGTTGAGAACCACTGGTGTAAAGAATGACATAAAAAGCAACTCTGAAATATATTTCAATATACCACACAGTATGAGGCACAGAAAGAAAGTTCCCTCAGGTTTACCCATCTAGGTCAGAATTCTTGTAAAATGCTTTCTTGATTTTAATTCAATCCTCCAGCATTTTAGTTAACCATCTCACGGAGCTTCTTGGTGGAACAGTAATAAATTTCTATAGTTTACCTGATTGCACAGAAGTCATGTTGTGTGCCTGCCATAATCTCCACTGTTCTTCCGAATCGTCACAGATGTGTGACCAAGAGCACACAGAAGTGCCCAATCTGCAGCTAGTGGTGGCCTCTCTTGGGGAAGGTTGGCTTGGTGTTTTGTAATATGAAGGATCTTAGAAGAAACTTTCAAACTTTTATGTCTTTACCCTCAGTTTTCCAAGTGGGTAGTTTCTTAACCTTTGAACATTTTACTTTTTAAAAGAGTTCAGAGTTAAATTTTATCTGTATTCTCCTGCCAAACAATATAGTCCCATCTCTCCTGTTAGTATTATCTAACATTTTATTTTCAATGCTCCTAAGAACATATATTAGATACTATTATTATATTATTATTTTATTTACCCATTTGACTAATTTATCTTTTTTCTCATGTTCCAGACATTCCTTCTCAGAATATATCTTTGTACCTAAAATACAAACTATAGAAGTCCTTGCAGTGGGGATTGTTGGTGGTAAATTCTCTCAGTTTTGTTTTAATACAGGATAACGATTTGACTGGGTATGTAACTCTACACCCAGGTTCAAAACATTTTCTATTAATCCTTTGGAGATATTATTCCATATGTTTCTGTTGTTGCTACCTTTTAGTTCTCCTCTTTAGAGTTCTGCAATTTCGATGTAAAGTATTCTTTTTATTTAGCTTGGTATTCATTGTGTTTCCTGAATTTGAGGTTTCATGTCCTTCATCGAGTCTAGAAAAATACCCCAGTCATTACTCTTCAAATGTTATTTTTCCCTTATGCTCTCTCTTCTCTGATTTTGTAATTCTAAACCAACACCATCTCATTAAATTTTCCCTGTCTTTACTCTTTCATATTTTTCATATGTTAATCCCTCTGCTCTCATTATGGGTAATTACTTCAGAACCATCTTCCAGTTCAACTAATTTTCAAATCAGATGCATCTAATATGCTGTCTTCCCTGTTCATTTTGTTCTTCTTAGTTCTTTTTAATTCTTTGACATGCCTGTTCTGTTTTGACAGTTTATTGTTCAAATTTTTAACTTTATCTTTTATTTTTTTACAACCTTTTAAATATAACATGTTTGATAACTCCTAATATCTGAAGTTATGGGTGAGAGCAGAGTTCAATTTTGTTGCCTTTGCTAGTGATCTTCACTCACAATGATTTTTTCTAACATGCTTTATAATTCTGGATTGTGAGCTCATGCTTAGTTAACGTTAATCTGTGGGAATCCTGAAGGGGCTGGATTGAGAATATGTTTCTCCACAGAGATTTTCCTTTGCTTTCATCAAATGTTTTGATTTCACCAAAATGTGTGCCTAATACTGTACCCCAAGTTCTTGCTGTTGACTTCCAGGATGATGCAGATGTATAAATTTAAAAATAACATAAACTTGTAGAAATTCTCAGGAGAGACATTTTCATTGCTAACCAGAGCCAAGGCTGGCACAAATAATTGTCTTTGTACTCTCTCTGCATGGCACTGGCCACTGAATTAAACAACATCTGATCTCCAGAAAATGATGTGGATGATTTGTGGAGTCCACCCACACACAAAGACAAATCTGTTTTCTTAACTACACTGAACAGAACTGTCAGATGCAGCACTTTTTCTAATCTATAAATCAAAAGCAAAATGCTCACTTATAATTCTTAAGCTTTTTTTGTCTTGGGGTACTATGGTCAGAACAGTGTTTTGATTTTCCAAAAAGTAACTTATTTCCTTTTCCCCCTTCTCTTCCCTCCCCTTCCCTTCCCTTCCACTCTCTCTCTCTCGAATAGGATTAAATTTATTCATTTTGCAAAGAATAGTCAGTAATTGGTTAAGTTTTATTTTTTATTCCAGTGTCAGAGATTCAGTCACATAATAAAAGAAAAGATTTAGGCCTGTGCAGTGCACTTCTCAATCCTAAGAGCTGGGCTGGACAAGGAAATGCAAGGAAAGACTCTTAGTTACATTAATAATGAAGACATGGAGTTGTTTAACATTGAGACTACCTTTGTCAATGTACTGCTTGTGAAAATAAATACAGAAAGAGAGAGAGGGGGAAGGGAAGGGAAGGGAAGGAAAGGGAAGGGGAAAAAGGAAAAAGGGAAAGGAAAGGAAGAGACAGAGAAAGAAAAGAAAGAAATTCTTCTTCTTAAGGTAAACAGGTAACATTTTATCTCAGTTTCATAAACAGGTTGTGGTTTTCAGTGCATTAAAAATTGGTCAGTTATTATTCATTATTCTAATGAAATTGTTTAATGCCACATACTCCCTGGTAGACACTCATTCCCATAATGATCATCTCACTTGACTGCCAACGCTACACAGCAATAATGATATTTGTAGGCAGCTCTACAGTTCACAAAATGCTTTCCCATGTATTACCAGATTTGATTCAGATGATCAAAGGGTCAAGCTTACAAAATGGAGAGGATCAAGACTTCTAACTCTTTAATCTTAATGTCCATTATATGTCATGCCAAAAGAACTATTGCTAAAATATGTACAGAGAGAGCTGTATGTTACTTAATTGGTAAGGGAATTATTGGGTTATTCTTAAGAGCACCTTTCATTTTTCTGTATTTTTCTCTTTTCCTTTAATTTTGAACTCTACTGCTGTAGAGACTATTCTTCTATATTCTCACTAACACCTTAGTATAATAAAGGCAACAGGAAGAGTTCAGCCTTACATGGACAAGATGAATAATCCCCAAAGCCAGTCATACAAATCCACTCTGCTAGGTTTCTTTCAGGTCCAACTCGTAGGCAATACAGTTGCCCTCACAGTCAACTCTCCCTGGTGGAAAAGTACAGAAAGTGCTGAAGAACCCTCAGCAGGATCGGAATGAATCAAGTTTTTGAAAATGCTAGTGCTGACATTCTGAAGGCTATTCTCAACTGCCAAAAAGTGGGGCAGAAAAAGAAAAATACTAAATTCTTTTTTTTTTTGGATTTCAGAGCTTCGCTTGATAATATTTACTCCAAATTTCTCAGCCTTAATTTTACTTATTACAATTTCCTACTCTCCCTGGGAAAAGAGGTATCCTCAGATGTTTAAGTTCATTCTGAAATCAAACAAAGGGTAATTTGGCTTCTGAAAATCTGTGAACTTACGATATACTCATTATAGCAACCTTTTGGATTACTAATCTGAAGCTGTTTTCACATTTTCATTTCATAAATCCACTGACACATATTGTCAAAAAATTTTCATGAGCTAATGAAAGTTAACTTTTTGTTATATTCCTTTCAACAATAGCCCTTGTGTATTTAAACTTGTTTTCACTTAACGACCACAAAAGTAGATTCTATTTCGATTCTACCTGTTTACAGGAAACAATTAGTTAACTATTTCACTACACTGTTCTGCAGAGACTCTAATTTCCTTTCCAATTCTTTTCCAGTGCTTAGTGGCAGTGACTTTTTTGAGTTGTTAAATTTTGTTTTTCAATAATTTATATAAAAATACTATAATCCTATGCACTTAACCTATATTTCCACATACTTAGTAGCATAATTGTTTTAAATTTACTCTATGATTTGTCAAAGCTTACCAAACATTAATATTTTTCATATGTACGATACCACAAACCTGTCAGGCAGTTTACTTGCATCTCAGTTATGTTTTAGAAAAGATTCCTAAATGTAATGGATCAGTGATTATGCGATTCTACAAACCTTGCCTTTCACTTTAACAGTTTAGTTAGCAGAAGAAACACCAATATCCACTTTCCAAGCCCCTAACTCAGTGATTTTCAACCGATGTGAGAGGATCTTAGGTATGCCACAAACATTTTTGAAGATCATTAATTATTTTCACAAGAGTTTCAAAGAACAGTGAGCATATTCCTTTTTCTTACTCTTATTTATGAAAAACATAATTTAAGTGAGCCATGGAAGTTTAACCATAAGTTCAAGTGTGCCGTGAGATAAAAAAGGTTGAAAAACACTGCTCTAACTGGAGGACATGATGGGAGAAGATGGATAAATTTTATTTCAGTAAAAGAGAATAAAAATAAACTTATAGTAATTAACCCTGTAATCAGAAGAATAAGGCTTATGGAATACTTAAACCGTCTAAACTCACAAATCAGTATAGAATATCCTCAAAACCTAAAGATTTGCATTCAACAGAACTGATTTCCAACTTCCTAGTTATGTCATTTATAGTTATATCCTCTGACAAGCACCGGACCTTATAACTCGGCCCCATATGGGATCGCATCATTACCTGAAGGACATTAGGCAACTCGTGACCTTTCCAACTTCTGGATACGGGTAAGGATAAAATTAATAGCCCTTTCCTACTTCACAGGACTGCTGTGAAGATTGACCTTTTCTTACTGTATCTTGTGTAAATCAATTTTAGGCATCTTATTATTTCATCTATTTCACCAGGTTTTAGAATGTTTTTCAGAAACCAAAAGTGAAGCAAAGTAAATTTTTAGTGAATGTTATACCCGTTAATTCTCCTGGTATTTATATTATTTAAAGAATAAAGATTATCCAATTTTCCTGAATCCAAAATGGTCCATTAAAGCACTGTTTTGCCTGAAATAGACAATTCTCATTTTTCATGATTTAAAAAAAAAAAATCAAAGTTGAAGTCCAAATCTTCATATTTCAAAAAAATAAAAATAAAAATCAATCTCCATTAAACTTTAGAAATGGCTTATGTTTCAGATAGATGAGTTATAAATATTTAGTCAAAGTTAGGTGGACAGTGTGAAAACCATCAAAGGCTCTGGAAAAAACCCCTTAACTTAGGGGTGTGTCTGCATAATAGTAAATGGGGTTAACGGAAATGATGCCTCCCGAGAGTCTTTCATTCTTCTGAAACCCTATAGAAGTTACAAATCTCATCATTGGAGGCAGATTTTAGAAAGCTGACGTTTGCTTCACCAGAATGGTATGGCTTGTCTTTGGACTGTAAACAATGCTAAAAATAGCTCCTGAAAGGCTATCATTTTGTGTGAGATTATTTCACCAAAAAAGAAGAAAAAACATGTCTTTAATCCTGAACAAACCTCTTCAAAGTTTATGTTCTCAATAAACCTTTCACTGAGAGTTGAAAATATAACTTAGCAATGCAATAAATGCCCTAACAAATATATCAGATTTTTCACTTAATGCTTTTTACAGGCTTAAACCAAATGGAGTAAAAGGAAATCACCTTTTACAGTCTGACTCTTATAGGAAGAATGCCTTGCTGTTACGCTTTCTTAAAGAAGGCATGGTGAATTTATATCAACTTTGGTGAATCTTGGGGCATGATAAAAAGAAGAAAAATAGCAGTGCAGTTAACAGTCCACAGAACTCTCTCTTCACATGTTTATTTCCTTGCAGACTGGGCACGATCCAAGATAATAAGAAAAATGTGAAAAAAAGGTAGTGCTTTTTCTAGAGGCAAAAGATACACATAAACAGCATAGCAACGTATGCTGGTACAGAAGAAAGAATGTTTCCCCATCTCTTGAGAAAGCTGTTGCATTATAGATTAAACATAGTAAATGGTAAAGAATGGAGACAATCACCAAAAACAGTGCTCCCATTTAAATCAAAAGTCAAGTTAGATAAGAGGTCACGAGTTATTGAAGTTTAGTTCAAAGCAAAGGAAGAATCTAAGTTCAACTTCTTTGTCTTAAGACATGGCATCTGGAATTTGAAAATGTATGATTTCATTCTGATGATTGCATTATGGTAAACTGCACTTATGCATAAAGTAAGAATTGAACAGGTGGGCACAGGTGTAAAGGCCAGAAGGTGGGATCCCTGGGAGCTGCCTCCACGGCTGTGCATCACACGGTGGTTACGGGTGATGTCTGGTTTGCTTTTTTGTAATTGGGATAAAATACATGTAGCATAGATGTTGCCATTTTAATCATTTTTTAAGTGTACAATTCAGTGGCACGAATTACGCTCTCAATATTGTGCAACCATCACCACTTGTTCAAAAACCTTGTCATCGCCCTCTACAGAAACTCTACACAAATTAAGCAACATATTTTTTAACTAAAACAATGTGACAATATTAAAGATAATTTCACCCCCAAGTCTACTACCCTAACACAACTATTTTTATCTTCAATATCATATTTCAGGAACAGTTCACAGTTACTTTTTATAATAATATGTTATTATGCATATTATCTTTCATTCTGCTTTTTTTCAGGAAACATGAAACACTTCAAGGCATCACAGATACGATCCTAATGTTGTGTAATATTCCACTGAGTTCGTGAAATTATGATGTTAAACTTTTTTCCATTCCCCGAATCTTGATTGAGTTGGCACCAAGTTTTTTTATTTTTATTTATTTATTTCAAATTATTAACTTAGGGGGTACAAGTATTTCTGTTACATGGATAGAGTGCTTAAGTCAGGGCTCTTGGTGTACCCATCACACCAGAATAGTGTTCATTGTACCTAACACAGAAGTTGTTATCCCTTTTCCCCATCCTCCTCCATCCTTGGTTTCTCATGTTCTTTACATTTCCTTGTGACCATGTGTATCCATCTATGAACTCCCACTTATTAGTGAGAACACATGGTATTTCCATTCCTGAAATACTTCACCTAAGATAATCATCTCCAGTTCCACCCAATTTGCTACAAGAGACATTATTTCATTACTTTTTTTTTTTTTTTTTTTGAGACAGAGTCTTACTCTGTCACTCTGGGTAGCATGCCATGGTGTCCTAGCTCACAGTAACTTCAAACTCTTGGGCTCAAGTGATCCTCCTGCCTCAGCCTCCCAAGTATCTGGGCCTATAGGCACCTGCCACAACACTCAGCTAGCTTACCTATTTTTAGGAGAAGCAGGTCTCACTTTTGCTTAGGCAGGTCTTGAACTCCTGAGCTCAGATGATCTACCTGTCTTGGCCTCCCAGAGTGCAGGATTACAGGTGTGAGCCACCACACCTGGCCTATTTTATTCCTTTTTATGGCTGAGTAGTACTTCATGGTAAATATTAATGTGTATACCATATTTTCTTTATCTATTTGTGAATTTGATGGACACTTAGGTTGATTCTGTATTTCTTCAATTGTGAATTGTGCTACAATAAATAGTTGAGTACAAGTGTTTTTTTGATAAAATGACTTCTTTTCCTTTGGGACTGCTGGATTGAATGGTAGGTCTACTTTTAAGTCTTTGGGGAATCTCCATACTTTTTCCTAGAGGGGTTGTACTAGCTTGCAGTCCTACTAACAGTGTATACGCATTCCTTTTTAAATGTATACATGCCAGCATGCTGCTTTTAGACTTTTTAATAATGGCCATTCTGATAAAGGTAAGGTGATATCTCACTGTAGTTTTAATGAGCATTTCCTTGATGATTTGTTGAGCATTGTTTCATTTTTTTTGTCATTTGTCTATCTTCTTTCAAAAAGACTTTTGCATAGAGTGTTTTTTTGTTGTTGTTGTTGTTGCTTATTTGTTTGAGTTTTTCAGAGATTCTAGATATCAGTCCTTTGTCAGATGTACAGTTTGTGAATATTTTCTCCCATTCTGTAGGTTGCTTATTTACTTTGCTATGCAGAAGCTTTTTAATTTAATTAAGTCCCTTTTATTTATTTTTGTTGTTGCTGTATTTTCCTTTGGGGTCTTAGTCACAAATTCTTTGCATTGGCTGATGTCTAGAAGAGTTTTCCCTATGCTTTCTTCTAAGTTTTTATAATTACATATCTTACATTTAAGTCTTTACTCCATCTTGAATTAGTTTTTACATACCAAAATATTTTTAAAAATTTTAATCTATATTGGGCGACTAGGTTTTTACTTGGTTGATTTATTACCTTGGAAGAAACACTAAAAAGACAAATTACTAGGTCAAAAACATAATTTCTCAAGCTTTGGAAGTAGAGTAAAATCCTGAATTGTAGCCCATGAGGCCGTTCCTGCCCTGGCCTCTGCCTTTACTCTCCAATCTCCCTTCCTCTCACTCTCTGCTCCCTGTACTGCTACCACTAAGCCTTTTATTCTTCAACAAACATTCATCAATGGCCTACCAAGTGATCAGCTCTGCTGTAGGTGCTAAGGATATAGAACTCAGCAAAAAAGTCAAAATCACAGCTTTTGTATCACTTACAGCCTGCCAGTACTCTTCCTTTTGATCTTTGTGTACTTGCCACTCTTTAAATTACCCCGTTTGTTTTGTTTTGTTTACTCTTCTCACTACTCTAGAAGGTAAGCTCTTTGAGAGCAGGAACCCTGCCTGTGCATTCCTGAGCAGAGCACTCAGAACACTGAAATAAGGCTAAATCATACTCCTTGAGTGTGCCATAACATCTTCATACACTCTAAAATGTTTCCATATTGTCTTCCAGGTTACTTACTGGGTTACAGGGCCATCAGCAGTAAGTAGGTGGGCCCATTTCCCTGCACCTCATTGGTTCTGGTGCTTCCGAAGGAGGCGGCTGTGGATCTGCGGAATGAGTGCTAACAAAGGGTAGTGTGATGGACAGTATAGAAAGCACTGAAGCTATCTTTTGATTTTTTAAAATACTGCATGAAAATGCTACTTATCTTGATGACTGAGGCTTTTTTTGACACGCCCTATGTCCTGAACCCAAAGTAAATGCCTTATATGCCTCTCCAGCCTCAGCCCTGCTATGTATAAAAATGGCAAATGAGAAATATATTTATAGATCTGCTCTTGGGACTACAAAACAACTGAAGACAAGAAAATAAAATTTCTAAAATAAGCTTAAATGTTCCTATCAGGAAAACTATTTGAGGGTTGTTTCCAGGATTATATGAGACAATGCAGACAGAGCATTTGGCATGCTGTGAGGCACAGACATGTGAGTTCTGAGCAAAGGCAGCTGGTGGTGTTTCTTACTACATTACTGCTGCCTCCTCATTTCTACGTGTGTACAAAAATTAAACTGGCCTTACTAAATGCAGTAAAAGCTTCCTTTAGGACTGCAATATTCTTTCCCAAATCAGAGTCCATCTCTGAAACTCCTTGGTAGGAGATCTCTCATTGGAGAATTTATAATTAATGGGAAAAATGGAATTAGGAGGACTGGGTAATGAGTGAGCTACGAAAAGTTCTGATAATATTAAAATGTTCATTAAAATAAAATGACAGAGCATGTTAAATAAAAATATTTTTAATATTATTTTGTATACCTTGAGATAGAAACATTCTCTCCTTAAATATGCTTCAGGAACTACCGTCAAGTTTTAAGATAATTTTGTAAATGTGTTTTGCTATGTTACATACTTAAAACTATTCCTCTCTTTGCCAATCTCCCCTGCACACCTGCTATGTTCGTCCTTTATAAAAATGTCCAATGTCTTCCTCATTTTATGGTTCACCACGATTGGTTCCCATTTCTCTGGCCCATCTCAGTATTACCCATCTTGATTTCCTCCTTCCTAGTGGGCACGAAGGGGATGACCTCTAGTCCAGATGGATCAACACAGCAGTGCAAGAGCGTGTCTTCAACTTCATCTTCATTCCTCCTTTCCTCTTCCCACCTGATCTGTTCAAATACCCCAAACAAAGTGACTTGAAAATATCTGAACCCCTTGGGTATTTTTGCCCTCAGAGCTACAGAGTCTCAAAGTGACATCTGTTAGAATTTGGAGTAACCACAAGGTGTTCTTGGGAAGAGATTACTGCATATTCTTACGTGGCAGGTGCTAAAGGTAGTATTAAAAAGCTTTTGTTTGGTTGGTTTTGCAGTTCAAGGTCTGGGAAAACATTCATTCTATTCTGCAATGTATGCAACAAATATGAGAACCCATTGGAGGAGAGATTCTAAAATATTTAGAAAAAATATCTCTTTCAAAGACATCATTTCCTCTTTCATTAGAATGTGAATGCATTATTTAAGGAGTTGCTTTTCACAACAAGTCTGCAGGATGTATTCCGACTATGTGTTGTGCAAAAGAGTTAAGAAATGGTGCCTCGTGTTCTCCTTATACAGGGTGTCCCAAAAGTCACCCACAGAATCAACATATGCAGGAAAATGGGAAATTATAGGTAAACATACATTTATAAAATATTCATTACAAAATTTTACAAAACTTTCTCTAGGTGTTGGCCACCTCTTTGTAAAATTTTGCAATGAATATTTTGTAAATAAAGGTACATTTAGCTACAAGTTCCCATTTTCCTTATGTATAGTAATGTTATGGATGACTTTTGGAATATTCTGTAGTTCTAAGCCCTTGTCTTTGATCTTTCCTTTTGTCTTTCTGTATTTTATCAGACCTGCAGTGACTGTAATGCTCTTTCTTATAGAGTAGTCTAAAGTGCTTCTGGAGTTTGCCAGTGGCTGCTCCCAAGGCAGAAATAGTTGCTTCATTATTGAGACTTCAGCTGATGACTTCTCTGCAGATAATGTGCATATTCACTAACAGAAAGCTTACCCATCTTGGAATGGTAGGGAGCTGGTTTCGTGCAGGAGAGCCCGATATGAAAGCCCATCACTAAAAAACATTGAAAACATCACGATCACTGCCTTTTTTGTTCAGTCATGCCTCATGGTGACAGGATGCCTAGTCTTTTCCAAGAAGCTGGTCTCTTAAAGAATAATGTAACTGGCAACTAGCACTGGATTCCTCTCTCATGTGGAGGAGGCTGTGGGTCTGGGGGGTTGGGTGCCCTGATGTATCGTGTGAGCACAGAGCAGGATGAAAGTGGGCACAACCCTGGAGTTGCATGTTACTTCACTCCTGATTCAACACTCTATAAAATGATTTATAATGAAAGGATGCCATTCCATATCCATGGCTTAAAGAACTCCTAAACTAGCAAGACTGCTAGAGCTGTGTATCTTTTTTAACAGTCATTCTACCTTTACAACTGAAATAAAAGGAAGATAAATGAACAGAAAAGACACGTTTCTTATCATGTGGGGTCCAACTATTTATAATTTCCAGATATATGTAGATAGGGCATGTTCAGGTGTGTCTCTAGTATGAGTCAGAAACTGCTGGCATGACATACCATTTAAAAGTCTACTTATGCCTTGAAGCCAGTAGTCTCAGTACACTGGAGAAAATGTTGAAGATCACAAGTGAAGACAGGGAAGTGCTTAAAGAAATGAAACAAGAAAATAATCACCTTATTACTTGGGAACTTCTATGAAAATTTTCAAAAGAATATTGAGGTCACTTCAGAACAGATGATACAAGCATATACTTTATTTCTAATCAATGTAAACAGCTATTTCACATACACACACATAAAAACCAACTTAACGAAATGCACTCACGTGTATGAAACTTGTATGCAGCTTGACACATTTTAGTACATTTGCTGAGTTTTGTTTCTGTGTTTAGGAAAACTAGGTATAAACAGGTCACTGCACTCAGACTGTGAAATGGCCAGTGCCCACAGATTCAGTGCTGCAGAAATGTCGTGCTTTGAAACTCCATTCTGGAGACCCAAGAGAGTTATGTTCAATATTCAACAAAATCGAAGAATTTGAAAATGGAAAATCCCTCAGATGTTCTGAGAGAAAATAAGTCCTGGGGCAGAGTCAGAGGATTTGGATTTAAGCCTATAGCTATATGAGAAAGAAATCAGTGAGAAAATAAAAACCTGGGCAGGAGGTTTTTAGCTGGAAACCCTAATCCACCTCACAATATGTTCTGAGAAAATGCTCGCTTTAAACTGCTCAGAAGCTATGCTCTATTCTACACTGTCCAGTTTGGCAGCCATTGGCCACATAGAGCTATTTAAACTGAAATTAACAAAAAATTAAATAAAATAAAAAAAACGGAGTTCCTTAATTGCTCTAGCTGCAATTAAAATTATTCAGTAGTCACGTGTGATAGTGGCTGCCACATTAGGAAGTGAAGATACAGAACTTCTCCCTCAGTGCACCAAGATCTACTGGACAGTGATGGTCTATATTTTTAAATGAGTGACTGCAGCTTCTAGAAGTTTCTAAATTTCCTTAAAGGAAATACATAGTTCACATACTCACTGGGAGGATTTGGCTCTTTAGATGAATGGCAGAAAAGGGACAAAATCAGTGAATGTGGCGATAAAAGAGAGGTGCAGGTCAGAGACTTACCCCAAAGAGGTGCTGCCTGGCAAGGGGAGGAACCCCAGTGTCAGACCTGAATCCACTTCAGAAGAAAGAGCTCCCTGAAAGAGTGTTTTCATTTTCATGGGGAAAGCAAAAGACGTTAGATTTCTTTTGGCAGTTACAGCCTAAAAGTAATAAATGTGGGAGGGTAGGATTCTAAGCAGAGCCTCACTTGACCGCCAAATAAAATTAGAACTAGAGGGTGACCAGAAATGAGAAGAAAATGACAAATCCCATTTGTATTCATCTTTATATATAAAATAATGTGCTTAGTCCCATTTGGAGGCAAAGGCATAGAACCTGGTCTAGTCCTTAATTAAGCAGCTGCCAAGGTTTATAAAAATATTTGTCATCTAAACAGATACCTAACATGGCAGACAGGGACAGACAATCGAAGTATGGGCAGCACTGGCCTCTCTACCAGAGACATTTTACCTATTTTGCTAAAGGAAAAAAAAAATATGTAGAAAATAATATAAAGCTGCTTATCTCTCATTTTTTACGGCGATAAGTAGCTGTCGTATAACCATCTTTTCTTCCTCAGAACATGCTGCCCTCTACAGGCCACATGGATATGCACATGTAAGGGTTCAGTTATGTCCAAATTAATTGGTAAAGGTAAGAAGAAAAAGGGAGGAAGAAGTTGGTTGTATCTATGTGTTGGAAAGACTTTAGAATCCAAGTGAGAAACAAGCAACATTTATAAGCCTCTAATAAACCTTACCTCTTCAGCTGACATGCAGGTAAGAAATTATAAACAGTACCATAGTCCTATCACAACATTTTCCCTGAGAAACTTAAAAATATGTTGACAGTTAATTTTCTTTTAACTATGGATGAGGGCATGAAAGAAGAGAAAAAATGGTCGGCATGGCTTGACAGCTTTTACAACATCTCCCAAGTCTATCAGTTCTGATCTATAAATATATTTAAATTCGGCTCCAAACGGGGAAATATACATGATTTTATCCCTAAGAGTTTAATCTTTTAAATCCTAGCTGCAGTGAAGTGGTCAAAATCTGGCCTAAGAAATGAGAACTACCCTTCATCTTTACTTCAAATCACTTCTATTGCAAGAGCTGTGCCATAAACACACACACACGCGTGCACACACACACACATGCACACAGCTGGTGTGTTTATTGGTTTAGTCACTAAAGGATTTAGCTGGACAAACATCACAAAGACGATGGCTGATCTAATTGAATTTATGATCAAATGTTTTCCATCACAGGAAGAGTGGGAAATCACTTATGGGGAGATTTGAATAATTTAAGGGAAGTTCTTTATTTGGCATTATGTTTTTATATCAAGTCTTGAGGGATTAAGTACAGCTGAGGACAAGCAGAGAATTCACATACAGATACACAAAGATATGCTGTATAACAATGCAAAGACAGCCAGAATATTGATCCCTTTGCATTTATATTTCTGTTCATTTATCTCTCATTTTTCATTTGAGTAGTAATATTCACACATGTATATAAACATTATATATGTAATGTATAATGTAAACCGCCATTAGATTTTTCTGAGAGACCCAAATGGTGAAGTGATTTTAAAATGTTCTTTCAGATTAAAAAAAAAAAAAAAAAAAAAAAAAAAAAAGATTTGGGTTTTCCCCGTTTGCTTTCAAGCAAAATTTTTTTTATTTTTTTTTTTTTAAAAAACATAATATAATTTATTTT
>CAUYPK010006804.1:0-13192 GCA_963574355.1 Loris lydekkerianus | reverse complement strand
AAGGTGAAGGGTAAATAAGGGTAGCAGGGGAAGAAGGTAGGGTAAAAAACCATGTAGGCCCATCCACAGGGGATTTTCTAAAATTTCTTTTCTTCTCTTTTCTAGATCTTCTTAGAGTGTTTTGATCTTGTTTTGCACGATCTCAGGTCTGTTGGCATAAAAGTAGCACTTCTCCTGCAAAAATAAACAGATGCCTCCCTTTTTGGCAGTTAATAGGTCTAATCCCCTTCTTGTTGGGGCAAGTCTCTTGCCGAAACCCAAATGGGATTTTTTTTTTTCTCGTTTTTTTTTTTTTTGTTTGTTTGTTTGTTTGTTTTTACTGATTTTTTCTAATCAAAAAAGTTGTGACATCCTTGGATTGATACTCAGACTCTGAAATCTTAAACATTCTAGTTCCAGCCTTGGAACTAGATCATAATTGACACACATGCTGGACTCAATTATGACTCAATCATAATTGACACACATGCTGGAAATTCTTCTCTTAAACATTCTAGTTCCAGCCTTGGCAGGACTCACTGTGTGACCTTACCCAAATTATTGCTACCCAAGAAGCTTTCCTTCTTGGTGTTGGTTCCCGGATAATGGGAACCATTTTTTTTTTTACTGATTTTTTCTAATCAAAAAAGTTGTGACATCCTTGGATTGATACTCAGACTCTGAAATCTCACATTCTAGTTCCAGTCTTGGCAGGACTCACTGTGTGACCTTACCCAAATTAAGCTACCCAAGAAGCTTTCCTTCTTGGTGTTGGTTCCTGGATAATGGGATATTTCTTTCTCATTTAGACTGCCCCTTATGGCCACCCTTGAGCGTGGCCTTTTGAAGCTTACAAATGGGAAGAAGGTGTATTCTTTTCATTTTGAAGCAAATACAGTTTCTTTTATCTCCATCTTCAAAACCAACTCTTTCTGTTAGTTAGTCTCTCTTGGAATTTTTCTCATTCTTGATGACCTAGTTTTATCCATTCCCTTCAGATCTGCTAAAGCAAATGGTACAGTTGTTAAAGAGGAATTCTCATTCTAGGTAATTGAGAGGGAATAACTCTGTTTTCTAAACAAAGCAAGCTGTTTTTTATATTTTAACTATTGTGGAGTATTGCAACATACTTTTTAGAACATTACCATTATTTCACATTACCAATCCTTTAAAGAATTACTCTTTAAAGCATCAAAAATAAAACATTATTCTCCCAACTGGGGCATTACTTTCCTTGTGCAGGGCCTCTAATGTGCATGGTGGCTGGGGCCGTTGGAGTTGTACAGCCAACAGTGGCCTTTCGTCCACCATCTGCAGAGCAGGTCTATGAGAGTTGCCTATGGTGTGTTCCTGGCCCACTGGCCTCGCTTCCCTTTTCCTCAGGTTGGCCAACTCAGGAGTAAGGTCCAGAACTTCCAGCCAGAGACGTTCTTCAGTACCATGAGCTGTGTTTGTTCCCTAAATGTCCTGACTCAATCATAATTGACATACATGCTGGAAATTCTTCTCTTAAAATTTAAATTTTGGTCACTGATAGAAACTTGGCTGTTTCCTAGCTTGCTTTTGGGGGTGGGGTAACAGAGTCTCATTTTGTCGACAGGTACAGTGCCGTGGCATCATCATAGCTTACAGCAACCTCAAACTCCTGAGTTCAAGTGATTTCTCCTGCCTCAACTTTCTAAGTAGCTGGGACTACAGGTGTGAACTACCACACCTGGCTAATTTTTCTATTTTTAGTAGAGACAGGATCTCTCTCTTGCTGAGGCTGGTCTCAAGTGATCATCCTGTCTTGGCCTTCCAGAGTGTTAGAATTATAGGCATGAGCCACTGTGCCTGGCCTCTAGCTTGGTTTTCTTTTTATTAAAGTGGCATTTTATGTTCTAATCAGGGTGTCATTCTGAGCTTGAGCCAAACATCACTATTTCAGGCAATCTTTGTTCTTTACGAACAGGTAAGACATAGCCTCAGTTCTAGACAGAGTTTGCTTTTCCCTGACCCCTCATTCCCCTTTGGGTTTAGGGGACATTGCTAATGGTCCTGAGCCTTTCTGGTATTTCTGAAATAAATCAATACACACACACGCACATGTGCATGCTCACACACACATGGTCAGACAGTTAAGTTCATGAACTCATCCTAGAAAAAGTGCTACATACCTCATTGCTTAATATCACTACGGTCACCAGATGGCCAAGGGGAGCAGTGTATATTCAGTAGTGTATATTCACATTGTTGTACAAACAATCTCCAGAAGTTTTTCATCTTCTGAAACTGAAAATTAAAACTCTATACCCATTAATGAACTCCCAGTTTCCCTCTCTCCTAAGCACCTGGCAATCAGCATTCTACTTTCTTTTTTTCTGCTTTTGATTTATCTGCATAAGTAATAGATTTATCCAGAGTAGTCTGTGCACAAATGGAATTAATAAGGTATTTGTCTTTTTGCAACTGGCTTATTTCACTTAGCATAATGTCCTCATGGTGCATCCATGTTGTAGCATGTATCAGAATTTTCTTCCTTTTTAAGGCTGAATAATATGCATATATATATATGTTCATATATCACATTTTAATCCATTAATTTGTTGATGGATACTTGGGTTGCTTTTGTCTCTTGGTTATAATGAATAATGCTGCTATGAACATGGGTGTGCAAATACCTTTATGAAACAGAACGATTTTTTTTTTTTTTTTTTGCAGTTTTTGGCCAGGGCTGGGCTTGAACCCACCACCTCCAGCATATGGGGCTGGTGCCCTACTCCTTTGAGCCATAGGTGCCGCCCAAAACAGAACCATTTTTAAGGCTCAGCTCCATTCTATTCTTGGCTGATTTAACCAGATGAGAAAATTAGTAACTCAGCACATAAGGCCGACCTCATTTGGCAGTCTTTGTTCACATGCTATCATAGCATTGTAAACAGGAGGGATGCAGGCTCAGTATAATTGGATAAGGGGATTAGAAAGATCTAGGTTTATAGCTGGGCAGATATATCTGGCTGGTAGAGCCTGAGCCACAGGCCCTCATCCTTGCTGCAAGGGAGGCTGGAAAAGTTATCATTAACCATTTTCAGCTTTAGCTAAAGTGAAAACTTCCTTACACAAGGTGGTGGGGGGTCATTGTTGTGCTGGGAGCCAGAAGAATGGTAAACTCCTGTTATACCAGTTTACCAGCATTTAGAATCCCTGTCTGCCTAGAATGACTTGGTGTGGTTGAGAAGATCATCCCATGACACATGTACCGAGGTGGTGAATATATCATGTAGAACCACCAAATTCCTGGTGCTCGTGTGGTCCCTGGGAATCTTGGAAAACATTCACATGGTTTCCCATGCCAGCTCCTCTCTGTGGTCTGTCTGCCAGAATCAGGTCTTGCCTTTCTTTCTCTAGGGTCACACTTGAGTCTAACTCCTTGGGAACCCTCCATTCTTCCTTTCTTGATCTGTTCTTTTACTTGTGTTTAGGGTCAATCTAGGTTTCATGAGGCTTGATGCTTTCACAATTTGGGGTGGTGGTGTTGGGGAGCTATTCAGAAAAAGTCATCAGAAATTTGATGAATGCTTTGCTAGGTTTCCTTTGAGGGCTCAGACAGTTGAATAGTCCAGAAGCTTTGGCTTCATTAGTTTCCCTGTCAATCTACTTATTCTTATATTCAGTCTTTGATTTTGATCTCTGATATTTTTTTCCCCATTTAAAAACTTAGGATATAATTTGTATGTAGTGAAATTCACCCTTTTTATGGGTAGTTCTGTAAGCTTTGACAAACTCATACAGTCATGTGATCGTTACCTCAGTGTAAATATAGAACAGATTCAGTATCTCCAAAAATTCCCCTATTCCCCTTTGTAGTCAACATTGCCATCTTTCCCCCACACCCCCAACTGTCTTTAACAACTCGGGTGTTTTCGATCTCTATAGTTTTTCCTTTTTCAGAATGTCATATACTTAAAGTCAAGTAGTGTAAAGTCAAGTAGTCTTTCGAGGTCTGGCTTCTTTCACTTAACCTTGTGCCTCTGGATTTTATCTGTGCTATTATATGCCTCACCCAGTCTGTGCCTAGCACTGGAGAAGTGAAGGCAGGGAAGGCCCAATCTCCACTCTCAAAGACCTCACAGTTTCACGGTGAAGGCAATTGGGCCCATCATCAGACACCTTTCCTTCCACAGTTAGCACACACAGCTTTGCTCTGGCACCTGTCTTGTTCTGATACACCTGGCACCCCAGCCATGTTGTGATTGCCCTGAGGATGAGCCTTTAAGGACGAAACCTTCCCAGGGTATCAAGTTGAGCTGGAAAGAGCAAGGAGTTTGGAGCCAGGTAGACTATTTGTTTGAATCTAGCTTATCTACTTAGCAGCTCTGTGACCTAGTGTTAGACTCAGAATCTGACATAAAGTACGAACTAAATAAATGTCTGTTAGATGAATGAATGAATTTAACCTCCTTAAGTCCCAGGTCCCTTCTATATAAGAGGGGATTATAATAGACACTTCATCTGACTGCCGTGAGGCTCAGCGCCTGGAACAGTGCCTGATAGACATCAGCAAAGGTTAAGGCTGTTTCATCACCTTCCCTAGAGCTTTGACACCCTTTCCCACACCAGCACATGAGCACTGTGCAGACCTCAAAGCTGGTGGGCTGTAGAAAGGTTGACACCTCTACCTCTGTGTGGAAGCCAGGAGGGGCACTCGCTGAGTAGACAAGTCCCTAGAAAACCCACAGATACTGCTGACCCCCTCCCACATGCCCACTCGAAGAGCCCCTCATACTCATCCCCAGCCCCTCTTCCATGATACTTACAGGAAGGACTGTCAGTCCTTCCCTCTGCCCAAATATACAGAGGATTCCAAAAAATTGTATAATACACATTTTAAGAAAGGAAAAAGCTGATTAAAATTTATGATACCCAAGTCAAGTTTGGCTTCTGCAATTACAAGAGATGCTCAATGTGACTTGTATTCATGTTTTGTTATTGATATATATTGAATACTACATTTTTTTTTTTTTTTTGCAGTTTTGGGCCGGGGCCAGGTTTGAACCCACAACCCCTGGTATATGGGGCCAGCGCCCTACTCCTTGAGCCACAGGTGCTGCCTGAGTACTACGATTTTAATACAATTTTTTCCTTTCTTAAAATGTGTATACTTTTATTGGCACCCTCTGTATACCATGTAGGAGGCTTTAGAGGAAGCCCCCCAGGAAGAGAAAATCATAACCCTTTAGAAAGGACCCTCTAGCTGGGGGTCATGTCTCTGGATCTCAAATCTGAAGAGGGGGCTGGGCTGGGAGATGGGTGACCACAGGGCAGTCATTGTAAAGGAATCTTCTCTCTTCTTCAAAACAGACTTAACAGGGGTCACTGCAATTATTGTTATTACTGTAATCAGTTATTTGTGGCATCATCTGTTTGCTGGCTGCCATCTCTACCAGATGACCCAGGGCACACAGTAGGTGCTCAGCACATATTTAATGATGGAATGAAAAATATTTGGGCATTAAAAGAATGAGTATTTCAAGTTACTGTTTCTGTAGAAGGGAAGGGAACTAATACTCATCATTCATCTAGGGGATCCCAAGGATATTAAATCTTTACCTATAGTCCTCTTGCGTAATCTGCATAGTGGCTGTTGAACGTAGGTGTTCTTGGTCTGTATACAAGGAAACCAGTTCAGAGTAATTAAGAAACACGCCTCCATCCCACGGCTAGTCAGTGATAGAGCTATATTCAGACTCAGCTCTGGCGTCAATGCACAGCCTCTTCCCACCACACACAATAAAGCTGGGTTTTTTAAGAATAGAAATCTCTACAATTAAAACTCAAAAATAAAAACAAAAAGATTCAAACTGACATTTGAGCAGGATTTGAGTGGGTTGGATTGTAGAGTATAACAGCATGAATTAAAATTTATAGAGGGTTTGTTCCTTCTTGCATCAGACTTTTCTGTTTTGTGCTTTCCTAAGTTGGGTTTGGGAGCATTTAAATGGGGGTTTTTGCAGCACACATTACATACAGCTTTAAATAAGCAGTAAAATCCCCTTTCCAAGCTAAGAGAGGCAGTATGGACTGGAGAACAGTTGTGGACTTGGAGACAGGAGGCCTGACTAGAGAGGGGCTTTGGCAGATCCCTGAACCACTCTGAGTGAGACTCAGTTTTTTTCATTTGTAAACTGGGAAAGTAACCCCAGTTGTCTCAGAGGGGGTGCAGTGCAAATCAGATGAGCAAATAAGCAAATGAGATGTTTGTGAGGGGGTTACCTCAGGAAGAATTGTGGTGTGTGTGTTCACTGCCCTGGATCTGCAGAGAGGAAAGGGGTCCGAAACAAACTGGGAAAAGAAAGACCCTCCAGACAGAGGTCCACAGAATCACACACCAGGATGAGGAAGAAGGGGATGTTCCCTCATCGTTCTGCCAAGATCAGCTCACAAAGAGAGAGAGAACCTCATTTCTCTGAGCAGTTTGTGCGCTGGGAACCCTTTGTGCAGGGCTGGAGTGGAATTCTGTTTGGCAAGGAAACAGACAACATTCTCCCTCCCTCTCTCCTAATCCTCACTCACTTTTTCATTCATTCAGGGGCCACCCGCAGGCTCTAAGCCATGTCCTACACAGTCTGGAAGGCAGTGCATCATAGCAGCGAGGAGATGGGTGTGGAGGTTAGAGAGACCTGGGTTCTAGTCCAGTCTTCTCCTCTTACTAATTGTGAAACTCCATTATTTCATTTCATTAAACTCAGTTTTCTCATTATTGTGAGGGAAATGATAATGCTGGTATCATATGAAGGTTAAAAGTGATAATGTTTACACATAAGTTTGTACCATCCCAGGTGCATAGTAAGCACTCATTGAATGAATAGGTGCTTATAAATCATAACAGGATAGTCTCTAGGGAGGACTCAAAATGCTCAGCAGGACAAACAATTCCTCCTGTTTTCCCATTTTTTTTTCCCTGTAGCCTATGAGAAAATTACAATGGGCAAATAGAAGCCTCAGAGTTGAAGCCCATAGCAGCCAAATACCAGGGGGTTTGCTGGGCCGAGGGAGCCTGAGCTATGCTCCCAGACTGAGTGATTCTGCCTAGCTTAAGCTTCTGGAAAACCACTGTGTGTGAGAATGTTCCCTGGAGCAGCAGGATAAAGGTCAGAATTTCTAAGGTTTACTTAGAACCCAGTCCTTTCAGGCCTAGCATTATCAGTGGGCGTTGGGGATGCATTATGGTTTTGTGAATCCTTGTTTGTCACACATGGACCATCTGACATCATCAAGAAGGCACTGGTTATCTGAGAGCTTGGAGAATGATGCTCAGGTCAACTTTTTATCAATTTTTGGAGACACACAACACAGTTTGCTTTTGAGTGTGAATTCCTCCCAATGCTTTTGTTTAATTGTCGAGTTTATTGAGGTGAAATTGATAAAATTCAACTCTTGTCATATGCGTTTTGACAAACAAAAATAGCTTGTATTTGGTGCATAATCTGCACCACAGCCACGATACAGAATTCCTCAAAGTCCTTCATAATTCTCTGTAGTCAACACCTCCCACTGCCTCTAACACTGACAAGTACTGACCTGATTTTTGTCTCTATAAATTTCCCTTTCTCAGAACAGTGTATAAATTGAATCCTATTGCACATTACCTTTTGGTGCTCCTGCAGGGGTGTTCAACTTTTTTCTTCTATGCCATGTGTTGGAAGAAGAAGAGTTGTCTTGGGCCACACATTAAATATACAAACACTAACAAAATCTGATGAGCAAAAAAAGTCTGTCCATAATTTTTTGTGACATCCAACATCACAGGTAAACAAAACAGTGCTCACATGATCCATATGCATTTCTCAGGTCTCAGGTTGGACACCCCTGTGTGTAATGGATTAGAGATTCCAAATGCTTTTGGGTGCAGGAAGGTCACTAGTTCTGAGATCAGCATGGAAAGTTAGAAGCATTCCTGTACATTATTAACAACCAATAGAAAATCTAATTTAAAAAATTCACAATATCACCATCAGAAAAAAAAAAAAAAAAGAAACAAGCCTGGATAAGGAATAAGTAAAACAAAACACATGTAAGATCTTTTTGGAGAAATTTACAGCATATCTGAAAAGACATTAAAGAAGATGTGGAGAAATGAAGAGATTGTGTTCATGCGAGAAAACCTGATATAAAGATGTTGCTTCTACCCAAGTAAATTTTATGAAATTCAGTGAAATTCCAATTAAAATTCAAATAAGGCTTTTTGTGGAACTTGACAAGCCATCATGAAATCTATATTTTAAAAACAGATAAAAATAGCCCAGACAAATTTTAAGAATATCAGGGTTCAAGAATACCTGTACTGATTTGGGAAAGGATATAGTAAGTGTTACTGGGACAATTGGAATCCATACAAAATAGAATAAAATTGAATCCCTAACTCATATCTTACATAAAGATCAATTTCAGATGAACTGAAACTTAGTAGTGAAAAAGAAAAAGTTAAAAACTTTTGTAAAGGCCGGGCATGGTGGCTCACGCCTGTAGTCCCAGTGTGGTGGGAGGCCGAAGCGGGTGGCTTGCCTGAGCTCGGAGGTTCAAGACCAGTATGAGCAGGAGTGAGCCAGAGTGAAACCTCATCTCTACCAAAAAAAAAAAAAAAAAAGCCGAGCGTTGTGGCGGGCGCCTGTAATCCCAGCTACTTGGGAGACAAAGGGAAGAGAATTTCTAAAGGAAGAACAGAAAAAAAACCCCACCAAAACCCGTCAAACTATGAAGAGAGAAAACCAGCTGAAATTGAAAGCAAAAAAAAAAAAAAAAAAACCTTTTGTAAGAAAATATATGTGACCAGGATTTCCTCAACAAGATATTTTTTAAAAGCTGTAGGAGATCAATATATTTGTCTATATCAAATTTAAAACTTCTCTATGATAAAAAAACACTGTATACCAAATTAAAATAGTTTATATTAGGGAAAGATATTGCAATGTATATGTCCAACAAAGGATTTATACCCACGAAGATTTCCCAAAAATCACTAAGAAAAAGATAAATAAACCTAATGGAGGGATATAAACAGGCCAGTGAAGTGGCCTGAATGACCAGTAGGCATAGAAAGTTGCTCAACTTCACTTGTAATTGAGGAAATGCAAATTAAAGCAAATATGGGATATTACTTCACACCCATTTTACTGGCAAAAATTTTAAACTCTGAGTCTTACCAGTTTTGCAGGAATGGAGAGTGTTGAAACTCTTAACATTTGCAGGAAGGGAATATAAATTGTGTAACCAAATCTCTCCAGCAAGTTGTTTTTCATTGTCTGGTGGAAAATTCTATGCCTTATGATCCAGCAGTTCCATACGAGGTCATTCCCTAGAGAAGGTCTAAGATGTGCACAAGGAGACATGTATAATAATGTTCATCCTTGTGTGTAACAGGGAAAAATTGTAAAGAATTCAAATGTGTCAATAGAATGATTAATTGTGTTATATTCATAGTGAATCTCAGTGATTTAAATAAATTTAGAAAGACAAGTATCAATGTGTATCAAATTTCAAAACCAAGATTGACTAGAAACAATCACAGTGGAATATGTAATTCCATTTATATAATGTTTTAACAGGTGTAAACACAAATTTTTTTTTCTGTCTGTGCATGGCTTACATTGTTAATTAAAACATGGTACGAATGATAAGCACCAAATTCAGAATAGTAGTGCCTTTGGGGGAAGAGGGAAAGGATTATATCAAGAAAGTGTATACTGCTGGTGGGATTACAAACACAACCTCTGTGGAAAAAAGGAGAATTCTCAAAGAACTAAAAGTCAACCTTCTAAAAGTAGACTTTCCATTTGACCCTGCAATCCCATTACTAGGGATCTACCCAAAAGAACAAAAATCATTTTACCACAAGGACATTTGCACCACAATGTTTATTGCAGCTCAATTCACAACTGCCAAGATGTGGAAGCAACCCAAGTACCAGATCAACCCATGAATCAATTAACCAACTGTGGTATATGTATACCATGGAGTACTGTTCAGCCATAAGAAAAGATGAAGACTCTACATCTTTTGTGTTTACTTGGATAGAGTTGAAACACATTCTTCTTCTTCTTCTTCTTCTTTTTTTTTTTTTTTTGAGACAGAGTCTCACTATGTTGCCCTGAGTAGAGAGTACAGTGGCATCACAGTTCACACCAACCTCTAGCTCTTGGGCTTGAGTGATTCTCTTGCCTCAGCCTCCCAAGTAGCTGGGACTACACACACCTGCCACAAGGCCCCTATTTTTTGGTTGTCATTGTTATTGTTGTTTGGCAGGCCCGGGCTGGATTTGAACCCGCCAGCTCCAGTGTATGTGGTCGGCACCCTAGCTGCTTGAGCTATAGGTGCCAAGCCAAAACACATTCTTCTTAATAAGTAGCTCAAGAATGGGGAGAAAAAGTACCCAACATATTCAATATTATTATGAAACCAATATATAAATAACTATATGCCCACATGAAAGAAGAAACATAAATATAGTCTATTGAGGGGAAAGGGAGAGGAGGAGAGGGAAGAGGGGAGATGGGAGGGTGATTGGCGGGATCTCACCTAATGTGCACAACGTGAGGGTGTGCAGCACACCCCCTGAGTGAAGGACTTAAGTACAACTTGAACTTTACCGTGGAAATGAAAACAATGTAACTTAAACCTTTGTACCTTCATATTAATCTAAAAAAAAGAAAGTGTATATAAGGGACTGCAGATATATCTGCTCTATTTTAAACGTTTTTCCAAATTAAAAATTATAGCATATTTATTGGAATGTCAAAAGAATCTCAAGAACCAAGGAGCTGCAAAAGAGGAGAAAGCAAAATCAGTCTTGGAGATTAGTTCTCATAAAAAGTGACAAAAATTTGCAAGTTGTGTGGCTCACGCCTGTAATCCCAAAGGCCAAGGCAGGTGGATTGCCTGAGCTCAGGAGTTCGAGATCAGCCCAAGCAAGAGCGAGACCCCTGTCTCTACTTAAAAAAAAAAAAAAAAAAACTAGCTAGGTGTTGTGCTGAGTGCCTGTAGTCCCAGCTACTCCGGAGGCTGAGGAAGGAGGATCACTAGAGCCCAGGGGTTTGAGATTTCTGTGAGCTTTAATGCCAGGGCACTCTATCCAGGAGCAACAGAGTGAGGCTCTATCTCAAAAACAAAATTAAGGTAACTGGGCAAGGTGAGTCTGGGGAGACAAGACTCCAGGCATCTCTGGCCGGTGGGATCTGCCTATGATCATCCCTTTGAGGATACAGGGAGCCAGCAAGGGACTTCTGGACCCCAGGAGGAGGACAAAAACAGTGGAAAACTGGTAGGTGGCTGCATGTGTTCAATCAACCTAATCACGCAGGCAACTGTGAGTACAAGCAGCAGTGAGACTGCAAACCAGAAAGGCCTTACCTATGAACTGTTTTGGTGTTCTTGGACTTGGCACTCAGTTGAGCTGCCTTGGGAAGAGCTTGAGCAAGAGTGTGGAGAACGTTGGGCATTGTCTGGGGCCCCAGAATGAGCCACTGAGCTGGGCGAAGTAAGCCATTGTGAAAGAACTGCTCCTGCAAGCTCCGCCCTCAGGGTCCCAGAGCAAAGATCCAGCGGGACAAAGTAACCTAGTGACCGAGCAGCCTAAAGGTGGGAACTGAAATGCCTTACAGCCTTAATCCTTAGGGGCAGAGTGAGGCGGTTTTGGCACACTGGAGCCTTGGGCTGTGGCCCTGGGTAGAGTGCTGTGACATCACAGCTCATAGCAACCTCAAACTCCTGGGCTTGGTGCCGCCCAGACCTCCATAAGAGCTGTGCAGTGACCCCTGACCAGTGACCCACACCCACTGGGCCTCCGCATTCCCTGATCAGGAACTGTGGGAGCCACGCAACCCTGCATCCTCCCTCCTGTGTTCTCCAAGCCTCCACACTAGCTCGTTCATCTGGCCAGGGATCCTGGTAGCTGCAGTGCCCTCTGGAGCCCTCCCTGCCTCTGCGCAGAGCCCTTCTCCTGGCCAGAGACTGCTGGAGCCTTGGGTTCTCTGTGCCAAAGTCACTGGGCGCCAGGCACTCCCAGAACTGTGCGCACCACCCCCAGCCCTGTAGCTGAATCTGGGCGTGTCACACACTGGAGCTGCTTCTACAACCAGAACTCCCTAGTTAGAGCATCCCCAGAGGAACTACACAGGGTCACTCCCTACAAAGATCCAGCAACAATAGAGTGATCCCGCTGGGGTCTAATCTTGGAGAGACACCTCCCCAACTCTGAGGACGGCCAGAGACAACAGTGGAAAAACACCCATGAGGCGAAATCAACAGAAAAACTCTGGCGATATGAATAATCAGAGTAGATCAACTCCCCCAAGGATCAATGGGGCAGACACAGCACAAGACCCCATGCACAAACAAATAGCTGAGATGTCAGAAATTGAATTCAGGATCTGGATAGCAAATAAGATCGAATTATTATTCCAAAAGTTATCTCAAGAATTCAACAGATTCAAAGAGCAAATGACCAAAGATTTTGACACATTGAGACAAGAAGTTGCATCCCTCAAAGATCTGAGAAACAGTAGACTCTCTCAGTAACAGAACGGAGCAAGCAGAAGAAAGGATTTCTTACATTGAAGACAAAGCTTTCGAACACTCCCAAACCCTCAAAGAAGAAGAGAAATGGAGAGCAAAAACAGACCACTCTCTCAGCTCTGGGATAATTCGAAGATAACCAATATTCATCTTATAGGGATCCCCAAAAATGATGAAGTGGCTTTACAAGGCACAGAGTCTCTTCTCCATTAGATTATGAAGGAGAACTTTCCAGATATGCCAAAAGATTCCGAAATTCAGATAGCACATAGTTTCAGAACTCCAGCACGACTCAACCCAAATAAGACATCACCCAGACACATCATAATCAATTTCACTAAAGTTAACATGAAGGAGAAAATTTTGAAAGCTGCCAAACAAACAAACAAACAAAAAAAACCATTACCTACAAGGGGAAGAATATTAGAATAACTGCAGATCTCTCTGCTGAAACCTTTCAAGCTAGAGGAGGATAGTCACTGACTTTTAATCTCCTAAAACAAAATAACTTTCAACCCAGGATCCTGTACCCAGCTAAACTGAGCTTCATTTATGATGGAGAAATTAAATACGTCAATGAGATTCACATGTTGAAGAAATTTGGCACAACTAAACCAGCTCTCCAGGACATTCTTAGACCTATCGTCCATAAAGATTAGCGTAA